>PVIH01017950.1:0-40138 GCA_004025045.1 Sigmodon hispidus | reverse complement strand
CATCCAAGTGGCAGGGAGTGAGTGAATCACCAGACAGCTTTTAAGTTGAGAGCAGGGGGAAGGGGAGGAGAAGGAGAAGAAGAAAGAAGAGTGTGCACGCTAAATAAAGGACCTGGTCAGTTGCTGCAGAAGAATCTGGTGTTGCCTCTTTCTTGCCGGCGAGGTGGGCACGACACACGTTAGTGTGTGCACACATGTGTGCATGTGCACACAGAGAAAGAGAGTGAGCAGGAGAGAGAGAAAACATATATTCACACATAATTATGTATCCAACCTTAAAAAAATAGATATATAAATTATTTTACATACAAAATATTAAGGAATATGCATGGACGTTAATTCAAGAAAACACATTCTTTAAGCTCAATAGATTTGTTTTACACATTTTCTGTCTTAACCTGTAATGTGTTAACAAACTGTCATAAGTTAGTAATTTATAAATAAAAATTAGTTTATCATTTTTGTGAGGTTAGATGTCTAAGAATAAGGCATCATGAGGTTCATTTTTTTTTTTATAGAGATCTAGACTCAATGTTAAATATGCCTTTTTGAATAACTCTACCCTTTAGAGTTTGATGGTATTTTATAAGGACATCTAAGTCTATTAATTATTGTGGAGTATGATAGAATGGCCTAATCATTTCTTAATGGATCATCATATTAACACCACAATAATAATAGCTGCAAAATGTTGGAATTTCAATTTCTAATTTACTGTTATTGTACCTTCTATATAGCATCTACATTCCAGAACCTGGTGATAAAGCACTAAACAAAACAAATAGAAACGTTTGTTTTAATGGAACTTACATTCTATTAGGAAGAGGTAGCCATTGAGGTAGAGGAGAAATAAGAAGAGCTATATTGTAGCAGTAATCACCATAAAAGATCGTGGCTCTAATGGCATTGGCATGATTATAAGCTATAACATTTGGACATATTTTAAGTGTTGTAAATAGAATTTTCTGATAAAGTGAATATAAATTATAAACAGAAGATAAATAATATATGACAAAAACTGTTTTCCAGATATTGAAAAATGAATTTGATGTTAACTGAGGGAGGCTGGATAAAACTAGACTTTATGAGGGAACATTGGATGAAGTAAAGTTGGTTTTCAGAAGCTCAATTGAACATGTTTAAATCTGACAGATGAATAAGAAATAAAAATGGAGACATCAAATGGGCCATTGGTTATGGAGGCTCAAAGCATGGGTATAGATTGAAGGGATAAATTTGAGAGTCATAAGTGTTGGTTTTGCCATGAGGACACACCACCAGATGCCACATGAGAGTTTATTCAAGGGAGTTACCAAGCAGATACAAAAAAGGGAAGCTAGGGAGAAAAAAAGAGATTGGCCTTCTCATGGTGTCCCCTTTTAAAAGAGTGGGTGGACACAGATTTACATAGCCATGCCTGGGGGCATGCTTTCCATAAGCTGTGATCTTGGGGCATGGTTAAAATGGTCTCTTTTTCTTGTGTCAGCTCTAAAAATGGCTCCTGATTTCTTTCTCTCATCCTCAGGGGGTGGCAGGTCAACTGTTTTCCATGGTAAGATGGCTGGAGGGTTAGTCTGTGTGGGAGGGAAAGGATGAGACAAAATACCTTGGAGCTTTTTTGCTGGTAACTGTCTCTACTGAGAAGTAGGCTGGATGTCAGCCTTCATTACAGCCCCAGACTGTCAGAATCTCAATAGGAGAGATGTTCTAAATAAATAATTTTGGCACCAGTGTGTATGTGTGTGCATGCATGCGCACACACATTATCTCTTAAAGAATAGAAAAAGCAAGCAAGCCTAAAAACTCTGGCATGCCTTCTACTACCTACCAGAACACAGCAGCCCTAGAATCTTCCAAACCAGGAAGACAACACACAAACAAACAGTATGGTGCTGCTTCAAGCCTAAGACTTCCCAACTCAAGTAACTAAGCTTTGGCTTAACTACAGTGAAAAAGACTGAGCCATCCACCTCAAAAGTGCCTTTATCCTGGCGACTTCTTTGGCCCATCACTAAGTCCAATTCTGTTTAGGGTACCTTTGTATGTTTTCCCAGATAAGTTAGACTTAAAAAGGGTATTATTGATTGAGGAGTTTTAGTGCACTTGGGGGACAGCCCAGACAGCCGGGCTCCAAGTCAACTTCTAGGAGTCATCTGCTAGCCACGGCAGAACACAGGTTTGCAGACAGACAGGTTAGCTTCATGAACAAATTTAGAGATTATACTTTTAGACTATACTTTTTTGAATGTTAAGCAGGTGGCAGCCAGGTGTTTAATACTCAAACATAGATGTAATTCACTCCACTAGGGACCGGATCTCACGATCTCACCCTCTCCAGCTCTTGCTGCATGACCAGGGTATATCCACACGGGAACCATTGTCTGTCTGTCTGTCTGTCTCATTGCTGACAAAGTTTCTTTTCACTCACTGCACTCAGGACCTGGTCTCTTTCTTGTCTCACCCATTCATCACCTCAGAATGGGCAGAAAGTGTGCATGTGAACACACATTGCAACCTCACACTAGGGCACACCAAACATGGCTTGTATCATGATATGGAACAGTCCACATTATTAACACTCCAAAGTGCTTAGCACCAATTCCCCAAGAGGCCAGGAGTCAATCTCAGGTGGCCACAAATGGCCACTTGTTTTAAAAACAGAAGTGTGACCATGTTCCTTAGAAGTCAGCCATACACCATTCTGGATACAGAAAAGTAAAGAGCCATATACCTCTAGGGACACACCCACTTTGCTCAAAGCCCGAACTGGCCTATCCACTTACTCTTTAAGACCTAACCATTTCAACCACAAGTTGGAGACCTGGGACTTGGCAATCAAATCCTAAGTAAAATATTAAGTATTTTTTATTTGCCGTAATCCACCAGAAAAATTTCTTTTTTAAGTAACTATAAAATACATGGCTCACTTGGGTCTTTTGTTTTGTAGTGTTTTTTTGTTGTTGTTTGGTTTTGATTTTAAGAAATGAATCCAGATCTGGGTGGAATTCACAGAGGCATGTTGCCTAATCTTAAGAGTGATTCTCAAATCAAGCTGATTGAAGGAACACACTGCCAGCATGCCTCCCCTGGCAGTGGGATCCTCACTGCCAACCCACCTGGGATTCCAGCTGCCTCTGCCACTTTTAGAATTGTGGCATTTTAGAGCTCATCAAGGCAGTGGGTAGTTGGGGGAATTTCCCCCAAACCTCAAAGCAAAAAGAGTATTTTTTTTGTTTTGTTTTTTACTTTTAATTTTTTTTTTGGGGGGGGGCGGCGCAAGTGTCTCTTTCCCTGCTTTTTGGACTTTTATCTTTAAAACCTTAAATGTTAGTGTTGCCAGCCACAGGCGTGATGGGCAATGAGCGGGTGAAAAGCCAGTGTAGAAGCGTTCCAAACCTCCTGTGAGCTAACAGGCTTCTGAATGTATCTCTGTACTGCACAGAGAAGGCTGGAGAAGTAGCCAGGAGACTTATCAGCTACTGCAGCCTTAAAGCCGGTGTCTCTT
Organism: Sigmodon hispidus; assembly: GCA_004025045.1. Classification (NCBI taxonomy): domain Eukaryota; kingdom Metazoa; phylum Chordata; class Mammalia; order Rodentia; family Cricetidae; genus Sigmodon; species Sigmodon hispidus. The sequence goes on along the minus strand of PVIH01017950.1, from coordinate 36,633 downwards.
TGGACTTTAAAATTGTTCCTATGCAGCTTATTTTATTTTTGTTTAATCAAATAAACAGAGGGTCTTCCTGTGGGGGGGGGAAGAAGTAGGCTGGAATGGAAAACTCAGACGTGGGGAACTTTAGAGAAATGTGTCTAGTGACAAAAGTATTCTGGTTGTCCTCCCCTTGGGGTCCATCTATGAGGCTAGAAGAGGGAATGGGGGCTAGAGTTGACAGGTTTAGTAGAAAAGAAGAGAAGAAAGGAAGTGACTAGAGCTGCTGGTGGAGTCTTTATTCAGACAAAATGTGGTGACTAAAAGAAATATAAGCTCTTATTTTACCTTAAAACCTTTTTTTCATTAGGAGCATGAGGGCAGGTTGACATGACCAAAAGTGAGTGGGTGATTAGAATATCTCAGAAAATACAATTAAGTTGCAGTGGCTGATGAGGCCAGAATTGTTTTCTTCTCACCCAGACAACAGAAGCTAGAAAGAGGGGTAGAACCCCAAATCTTCTGCAGGACAGAGTATGTGGCTCTGGTATCTATAAGGAAGGAGATGGAATGCCCTGATACCATATGACTACCCAGGGCTCTTTTTTTGTGATGACAGTGATCCAGTTAGGGAAACCCTGGCAGCATCAATCATCTACAGCCAGGCCTAGGAAGATCAGCCAGAGACTGGTCCATATGTACTGCCTCTCTGGGGCTTGGGAACAGTCAGTGGACAGTATTTCTTATGGCACCTAGGGCAAGGCCTGAGCAACATCCTCATGGATGGGCAAGAACAGAACTAGTGGCCTAGCTAGCCACACTTAAAGCACATACAAGGAGGTCTAGGTTTACTCGCCAAGGGAGGAGATGAAGGAGTTAATCAGATAGCTTTTGTCAGCAAGAGGTATATTTTTTCACATGTATTTCCATCTCTCCTGTGATATACCTTATAAGCTAGCACTAAGACTTTTTGCCTGTGGAGTAAGTAGTACCCTCCCAAGAGACCTAGATTAGCTCTGATTTCAGGGCAAGTCTGGGTATAAAGCAGGTCATGAGAAGTTGCTTTTCTTCATTACTCTCAAGATCTAAGTTAGTATACCATGAGAGTGCATTTCTGAGGTATTTAAAAACCTGGTGAACTTTATCTTCATGAGTTCTGGCCTGTTCCTGAATTTTTGTTTATGTCTTGGAACTAGAAAATATGAGTTTAATACTGACTATATTTGGAAGAAAAATGAAGATCAAGTAATGACAGCTAACATATGGGTATGTAAGTGATGATTTAAAGGAAACAGGAATAACTAGAAAGGAAGAAGCAAAATTTTCATTAATGGTTTTGGGCAAGACAAATGAAGTATTTGTTAACAGAAGAATTAATTTAGTTAAAGGTTTTAGAAATGTCAATTGTGGTAGAAATGGAGGAAAAACAGTGGATTTCATTACATGGACACCATAAATATTTAGGTTGTAGAAAGTGTAAGTTTGTTTAGAATGAACAGAAAAGAGAAATTAGGCGGGAAAAAATGAACACAATAAACAGATAATAATTCAGTTTTTTAATAAATGGAGGACAGTAGTTGGAAGGAGAAATCAAAACTGAGTTGTTTATGTTGTGTTTTTGATGGGAGAAACAGTAGCTCATTTAGAAGAATATAAAATAATCTATGACTGGAAGAGAACTTTATGTGAGAGAAGGAGAGACAGACAGGTAGAGATTTATATATTTATTGGTGCAAAGTTCTAGGATTAGTGAAAGAGTGACACAGAATATGGCACAATATCTTAGTGCAAGAGTAAGAACATGGGAGTTTATACAGAGTTCAATTGTGAGGTAAGAAAGCTGTGAAATATATGAGGAAAAATATATAATATATATGTATATTTTAGAGATGCAGAGAAAGGAAAAGATATAGAAATGGTAAGAAGCAATATGTGGTGGAAATGCTCTATGTATGCTGTAAATAAAGGACTGGTTTGGCCTATGTAGAGCACCATAGAAATGGGTGGAGGATCAGAGCACAAGCAGGTAGAAGGAGGGTGGAGTTAGTCAGTCGCCATCCAACCCCCAAAGGAGGATCATGTAGAGGTACTGGCTGAGCCACGGGCTGAGCCACATGGCAGAAAGATTAATGGAAATGGGTTGAATTAAGATGAACGAGCTAGCTAGTAATGTGCTTAAGATATGGGCCAAACAGTATAAAGGATATAAGTGTGTGATTCATTTCTTTGGGAGACAAAAGCTGCTGCGTGGACCAGGTTCCTCAAACCTCCACCACAGGCCAGGTAACAAACCTCTGGGCCCAAATGGGCCTGGGGAAAACCTTCTATAACAGCAATATATAATCATATGCATGATTTTCTATAATTATGACTACATAAAACTATAATTTGATCATCTACAAGAATACCATCCAGTTCAAGAAAAATGAGTTTAACTTACCTTACATTTTTATTTTATTGGATGATGTTCATCTCCATCATTCAGTGATGATATATATTATTCACTAAATCCACTATCACAAGTGCTAACTTCTTCCTGAAATTTTCTCATAGACATCTTTAGAAAGATATTTACCAGATATTTGGGTATCCCTTAACTAAGTCAAGTAGACACATAAAATTAAGCATCACAAAAGCATAAAATAATAGTATAGCTGAGTTGGAGACAATAGACTAAGTAAGTATGAATATAAGAAAGTGTGAAGAATTTATAAAAGTAAATTAATATGAAATTTACATGAGACTTAGTACTGTCTCTTCCCTTGTCTCATCCAACAAATGGGTCTAGGTATAAGTAAGAGATGGACAGGGAAAGACAGCAACAGCAGCCTACTTCAGAATTGTTTTGTATAGAAGTATGAACTACATCCTGTTATAATTTGAGGGGAATCTTCTTCTAGATAAAACAATTCAGTGTTTAATAACATATTTAATGTGAAAGAATAAGCCACAAGTTATGACATGTAAATCTGATAACAAAAGCCAATTTGTCTTCCATTAATGGCCAAAATTTGGCTTTTTATCAAATTTTGGCTGATATTTTTTGACCATTACTTGTACTGGCTATATATATTATTTTCAATAAAATTAAAGATCAGCATTTTATTTAACATTGATTAAAAATTCACTTTCAATCACTGATAATTTAGATAAAATTACGTTCATCATCCCAATTTACCTGTAGTAAAATATTTTCAGGATTAATGTCTAATTTTGAAAAAAATACATATTAAATATGTTGCATATATGATGAATGAAAGGTATTTTAATCTTTCACGCACAGATATTACTATTTGAATTGATGGTACTTACAAACAAATTTAAGGAATGGGCTCATAGTAGTGGTAAATTCAGTTTTTACTAATATAACTATTATACATTTGTAAAAGATTTTTGTGATTACTAAAAATGAGGACTAAAACATTTCATATAATTTTATATATTCTGACTATATTCAGATAAGCTTTTAGCTCTGAATATTTTAAACATTTTCAATATTTAATGTCTGATATTATTCATGGTAGATAATATAACATACTATAATATGGTCCTATCGAATCCTTCATTTTTGTAGCATTTACAATATTGTTTTATATAGTAGGTGGCATGAGGGTAAAGATTTCAGGCATGGGAAAAGATTGTTGCTTTAAGGGAATGTAGTTCAAATGTTTTTATTATGTGCTTAAAAATATCTTGGACTGAGTAGATGAATCAGGGGGAAATAATACTTGTTATGATAGTATAAGGACATACCTGAGTCACCAGTACAAAGCTGGATATGGCTGTGTATGCCTAAACTCCAGAATTGCAACGTGGCAGCGAACAGATCACAAAATCTTGTTAGCTAGCCATCTTAGCCAAAACAGCAAGGCTGATCTTTAAGGGAAGACTCCATTTCAAGAAAACAAGGCATGAATAAGAATATACACTGACATCTTAAGTTGTACGTGTATACACACACACACACACACACACACACACACACATACACACAAAGAGAGACAGACTGAGAGAGAGACTTACAGACAGAAAGACAGAAACAGTGAGAGATAGACACAGAAACAGAGATACAGAGAGAATCAGAGACATACAGAAAAAGAGACAGGTAGACACAAAGAGAGAGACAAAGACAGAGATAGACAGACACATACAGAAGCAGAGTGGCAAAGAAACACAGAAACACACAGAGAAAAAGAGAACAGGAAAGATATTCAGAGAGACATAAAGAGAAAGACACAGAGAGAGGCACAAAACCTAAATGATCATGCAAATTGTTTGTTTGCCACTTCCTAGAACTTTCAAAGGACCATAGCCTGAGAGCCCCTGAAACTAATAAAGTTTGATTTATATCAAAGCCAACTTCTCTGTCATTATGAAAAATCCAGGAGAAGACTTTTTTCCCTGTTCCTCTGGCTTTTGTTGTATATTTTAATGACATTGCACATTGCTGAATCATATTATTCCAACAATATGATGAACCTTAAAGATTGACGTAAAGTCATAAACATTGAACTATTTATGAGCAAACCCTGGAATCTACCTATACTTCTGTAGATTTTTTATGATATATAAGACAATAAATTATCTTATTCTTAGAACTTTTCTGTTACAAATTTCACTATATACTTTTCTGTTAGAAGTTACATTAAAAACATTTTAATTGTATTTGTTTACTATCTTTTCCCTAAATATATTCTATCTCTAAATTTTTCACTTGATTTTTGTCTATCTAAATTCAAATTATATATACTACAATTTTTCTTGATATGAGATTTTCAAAATAAAAAAAATCAATGTCCATCTTAAAAAGCTCAGAAAGTATTTGATGAATTAAAATAATAAATTATAATGATAACTGTGAGTGAGTGAAGTTGAATATGAATCTGAGCCTCCACTTTAGTATGTTTTACAATCCTAACTATACATGCTCCCAGTTAGGAGCCCATTAAGATAAAACTTTTACCTGATGTTTTATGATCAATGTGCATTTTAACATCTGACTCATGTAAAATGATTGATACATTTCTTTACCCCAGCAGATGCCTGGACATTCTGCTGACTGAATGTACAATGCCAAAGGTAGTATTGTCTTTTCTTCATATATTGATAAATTATTGGCTTTCTAACAATTAAAGGAAATAGACCTATTGGTTATAAAAAGAAAAAAATTGGAGAGTAAGTTTTAGCACGTCAGTATGCTTTGTTTCTCAAATCACATCTGTCAGCATGTCCTGACATTTTTATGAACAGAACATCATGTGTGTTTGCCCTCTATTCCTTGAGCAGGCACCTTTCTAGAGTTATTCCAAAACTGTTCTCCAATAAGTAGTGATTTTTACAAAGAGCCTTGGTGACTTCTTGAGCTATTGGAGTTTAAGGCAACATTGGTTTTATCTCAGCTTTATGAAAAATATTATATTCCTTGGAGATGACAACTGAGGCTGTAGATTTAGAGCTAGTGACAATAGTCAATTCTTATCATCAACATAATTTTATTTTATAAAATGGTAGAAACATGTCTGGGATGATTTTATTTAATTATCCATTTATTGTTTCTTACTTTGCTTTTGGGAACTTGCCATATATCAGGAATTTTGGTGAAAGCTGCAGAAATAAAATAAGATATAGCTCTTGTCTTCAAGAAGATGCTAATGATTATACAGAGGAAACAAAAACCTATAGGGATATTTACAATATAATGAAATAGAAGCATATAGTTAAAGTCATGAGAACACCTAGAAGAGTCATTCAGCTTAGTCATGATGATTCAAGGGAATGCATACAGGAGCTGACTCATGTTAAAATATTAAAGATGAATATGAATTAGCCCAGTTTTGAAATAGTATTGGTAGAAGGTACTCAGGAAAGAGAGAATGCATTCATAAAGACTTAAATATAAGAAAGTATAAAACCCATTCAAGGAACTAAGAAAACCAGTGTGGCTGATTGAAGAACTGAGAATATAAGCTTGATTAAAGAGGAAGTAGTACATATAATGAAAAAACAGAATAAAAATAATTTACTATTTTAAAATTATGTTCAAGAAATACAATTTCTGCCAAGAAAAATAAAATGTATTGCTGTATAATATGAGAAAAATACATAGAGTTCTAGTTAGAAAATATTGGTATGGCTTTAGTGTAGAAATTTTATTTTAAAGGATTCTATTACTAAAAAGTTGATATCCTTAGAGGATGACACAGTAGTATGGGAAGGAAACAAATGTGGCTTGAGTTACAGTACTAAATGTGGAAATACAAAGAGTGAACATATTTGGAATGTATATTGGATGCATTGTCACATGTGTGCCAGAGTTATATGTAAGTGAGAAAAACAATAGAATGGGGGAATGAACAAGTTTTTTTTTGTTTTGTTTTGTTTTGAATTGGTAAAGTGCTTACAGTGTTTTGGAGATCTTGAGAGATGCATTTTCTTTTTTAAATTTTATTTATTATGAATGTAGTCATATTTTTACCCAAGTATATCTCTGTTCAAGCTCCCTTCCCCTCCCACCCTTTGCAGTCACTCTCTCTTCTCCACATCTTCACAGCAAGGTCAGGAGGTCCCAAGGTCCCAATATAGCTTAGTTCAGCATCCACTCCTGGCAGGTACAATTTTGTCACCTCAACATCAAGACTGGGCCAGGTGTTTCTCTGGAGGGAAGGGGATCCAAAGTCATTCAGATCCCGAGCTGTTCAGTGTTTGTTGTTTGCAGCTCAGACATGCTTTGCTGTTTGCTTTTTAGTTTAGAGTCCACTAATAAGTGATTACATCCCTTGCTTATCTTTCTGGATTTGAGAGACCTTGCTCAAGAGGATATTATCAAAAGCCATCCATTTGCCTGCAAATTTCAGGATATCATATTTTTTTTTAACTGCTGAGAAGTATGTGTAGATATACCACAGTTTGTTAATCCATTCTTCAGTTGAGGGGCATCTAGGTTTTTTCCAGGTTCTTGATATTACAAATAATGCTGCTATGAACATAGTTGAGCTAATGCCTTTGGAGTTCCAATGTACATCTTTAGGGCATTTGCCAAATAGTGGTATTGCTGGATCCCTAGGGAGATTGAATCCCAGTTTCCTGTGAAACTGCCATACTGCATTCCAAAGTGGTTGAACAAACTTAGGCTCACACCAACAATGGAAGAGTGTTCCTCTTCCTCTACAACCTCTCCAGAATAGGCTGTCATCTATGTTTTTAAACTTAGCCATTCTGACAGGTGTAAGGTGGTATCTCAAAGTTGTTTTGATTTGCATTTCTCTTATGGCTAAAGATGTTGAACATTTTTTCAAGTGCCTTTCAGCCATTTGTAATTCTTCTGCTGAGAATTCACTTTTTAGTTCTTAACACCCATTTTTTTGAATGGGTTATTCAAGGTTTTGGGCTCTAGGTTCTTGAGTTCTCTACGTATTTTAGAGTACAGTCCTCTGAAACTTGTAGAGTTGATGAAAAACTTTTCCCATTCTGTAGGCTGTCTTTTGATCCTATTGACAGTGTCCTTTGCTTTACAGAAGCTTGTCAGTTTCAGCAGGTCCCAGTTATTGATTGTTGCTCTCAATGTCTGTGCCACTGTTGTTATATTTAGGAAGTGGTCAGCAGTGCCAATTCGTTGGAGGGTATTTCTCACTTTCTTTTCTATCAAATTCAGTGTGGCTACATTTATCTTGAAGTTTTTGGTTTACTTGGATTTGAGTTTTGTGCAGGGTGACAGGCTTGGATCTATTTGCATTTTTCTACACATTACCATGGAGCTATGCCAACACCATTTGTTAAAGATACTATATTTTTCCCATTGCATGTTATAGGCCTCTTTGTCAAAGATCAGGTGTTTATCGGTTTTGTGTTAATATGTGGATCTTTAATTCGATTCCATTGATCCACAAGTCTGTTTTTATGCCAGTATCATGATTTTTTTTTTACTGTACCTCTACATTATAACATGAAGTGAGGAATGGTGATACCTCCTGAGGATCTTTTGCTGAGCAAATTTTTTTGCTATCCTTGCTTTCCTGTTATTCTAAATGAAGTTGAGTATTGTTCTTTCAAGGTCCAAAAAATATTGTGTTGAGATTTTTGATGGGCAGTGCATAGAACCTGTAGATTGCTTTTCTTAGGATTGCCATTTTTACTATATTGATCTTACCTATCCAGGAACATGGGAGATCTCTCCATTTTCTGATATCCTCTTCAATTTCTGTCTTCAGTGATTTAAAGTATTTGTCAAATAGATCTGTAACTTTTTGGTTATAGTTACTCCAATGTATTTAATGCTATTTGCAGCTATTATAAATGGTGACGTTTCCCTTATTTCTTTTTCACTCTTTTATCTTTAGTGTACAGGAGGGCTACTCAATTATTTGAGTTAAACTTGTATCCTCCTACATTGCTGAAGGTGTTTAGCAGCCATAGAATTTCCTTGGAAGAATTTTATGGGTCACTTATGTATATAAGCATATCATCTGCAAATAGAGATAGTTAAACTTCTTTTCCAAATTGTATCTTCTTAATCTCTTTTCATTCTCTAATTGCTTTAGCTAAAACTTTAAGAACTATATTGAATAGATTAAGGGGAGAGGGCACAGCCTTGTCTAGTTCCAGATTTTAATGGAATTGCTTTGAATTTTTCTACATTAAGTATGATGTTGGCTGTTGGCTTCTTATAAATTGTCTTTATTATGTTTATATGTCTTCCCTGTACTCCTGATTTCTCCAGGACTTTTACCATAAAGGAGTGTTAGATTTTGTCAAAGGCTTTTTCAGCATCTAATTATAAATCATGTGTTTTATTTCCTTTAGTTTGTTTATATGATGGATGACATTTACTGTTTTCCATCCCTGCATTTTTGAGGTGAAGCCTACTTGATCATGTTGGATGATATTTTTTATATATTTTTGTATACAGTTTCCAATTTTTTTTTGAGAATTTTAACATCAATATTCATGAAGGAAATTGGTCTGTATTTTTCTTTCTTTGTTATGTCTTTGAGTGGCTTGGGTTTTAGGTTAATTGTGGCCTCATAAAAAGAATCTGGCAATATTCTTTCAGTTTCTACAGTGTAAAACAGTTTGAGGAGTAATGGTAGTAATTCTTCTTTGAATGTCAGGTAGAATTCTGACCTGAAGCCATCTGGACCTGGGCATTTTTTACTTGGGAATCTTTTACTGATAGCTTCAATTTCCGTTAGTGCTATAGGTCTGTTTAGGCATTTAAATTGATCTTGATATAATTTTGGTAAATGGTACCTGTCCAAAAAGTTGTCCATTTTTTCTGGTTTTCCATTTTTGTGGAGTATAGATATTCAAAGTGTTACATGATAATTTTCCAGATTTCCTGGAGGTCCATTGTTATGTCCCTGTTCTCATTCCTGATTTTGTCAATTTGGATATGCTCTCTGCTTTCTTTGTTTGTTTTCAGAAGGGTTTATCTAACTTGATGACTTTATCAAAGAACAAACTCAGATTTATTGATTCCCTGTATTGTTCTTTTTGTTTCATTTTTATTGATTTCAGCTCTACGTCTGAAAATTTCCTGCCATCTACTCCTTCTAGGTGAGTTTCCTTCTAATTGTTCTAACGGTTTCAGCTCTTCTGTTGGTTCTCTAGTGTGGGATGTATCTAGGTTTTTCTTATATACATCTAGTGCTATGAATTTTCCTCTTAAGACTGCTTTCATTGTGTTCCTCATGTTTTGATCCATTGTAGATTCATTGTCGTTAAATTCTAGGAAGACTTTTATTTCTTTCTTAGTTTCTTCCTTGACCCAGAGTTGATTCAGTTGAGTGATGTTTAGTTTCCATGAGTTGGTAGGCTTTCTGTGATTTTTGGTATTTTTAATTCAAACTTTAGGCCCTGGTGGTCTGATATGATACAATGGATTATTTGCATATTTTTGTATGTGTTGATATTTGCTTTATGACCAATTATGTGGTCAATTTTAGAGAAAGTTCCACGTGGTGCTGAGAAATACGTATTTTTTTGCATTTTGGGGAAGCATCTGTAAATATTTATTAAATCTTTTACATCATTACCTATGTTAGACACCTTCTCTGTTGTATTTCTGTCTGGTTGACCTACACAAGGGTGAAAGTGGGGCAGTAAGTCTCCCACTATTCTTGTATGAGAGTTGATGTGGAATTTGAGATTTAATAGCATTTCTTTTGCATAAACAGGTGCCATTATATTAGGGGCAAAAATATACAGGATTGAAATTCTCATATTGATCAATTTTTCCTGATATGAATAAGTAATGTCAATCCAGGTCTGTTTTAATTGATTTTGGTTTGAAGTCCACTTTGTTAGGTATAAGGATGGCATATCAGCTTGTTTCTTAGGGCCATTTGATTGGAAAATCTTTTCTCAACATTTTACTCTGAGCCTGTGTCTGTCTTTACAGTTGAAGTGTGTTTCTTGTATGCAGCAGAAGGATGGCTTCTGTTTTGTATGCATCATGTTAGTGTATGTCTTTTTATAGTTGAATTGAGTCCATTGCTATTAAGGATAATTAGTGACCCCCTGACTGATATTTCCTGTTATATTTGGTGTTACCTTGAGTTGTATTTCCTTTCTCTGGCCTTTTCTTCTATGGGATTATTGATTGTTTGTGAGTTCATGAGTATACCTGGAATCCTTAGGTTGGAGTTTTCCACTAATGCTTTCTGGAGAGCTAGATTGGTAGATAGATATTTCAGTCTGACTTTGTCATGAAATATCTTGTTTTCTCCATCTATGGTGATTGATAATTTTTCTGGGTATAGTGTTCTAGGTTGGCAGCCATGCTATTTTACTGACTGTACAACTTCTGACCAAGCCCTTCTGGCTTTCATCATTTCCATTGAATAGTCAGCAGTTATTTTGATAGGTCTACCTTTATAAGTTACGTGGCCCTTCTCTTTTGCAGCTCTTGAAAATTTTTTCTTGTTCTGTATGTTTTGTAGCTTGATTATTATGTGACAAGCTGATGTTTTCTGGGGTTATATCTATTTGGTGTTCTGTAAGCTTCTTGTATCTTTATAGGCATTTCCTTCTTCAAGTTAGGAATGTTTTCTTCTATGATTTTATTGAATACATTACTTGTGCCTTTGAGCTGGTGTTCTTCTCCTTCTTCTATTGCTATTATTCTCAAGTTAGGACTTTTCATGATGTCCCAGATTTCCTGAACATTTTGTGTTATGGGTTTTTTGGATTTAGTATTTTCTTTGATGTATCTATTTCTGCTACCATGTCTTCCACTCCATAGATTCTATCTCTTGGATTCTGTTGGTTATGATTGTATCTGTAGTTCTAGCTCTTTTCTTCAGGTTTTCTATTTCCATCTTTGCCTAATTTTTGGTAGATAGGTATTGTTTCAGTCTGACTTGTCAAGAAATACCTTGTTTGCTCTATTTGTGGTGATTTTTAATTTTTCTGGGTATAGTAGTCTAGGTTTTCAGACATGCTCTTTTATTGTCTACATAACTTCTGACCAAGACATTCTTGCTTTTATTGTTTCCATTGAATAGTCAGGTGTGATCCTGATGTGTCTACCATTATAGGTAAGTTGGGCTTTTTCTTTTGCAGCTCTTAATTATTTTTGATCTACATGTTTTGTGGCCTGATTATTATGTGGCCAGCAGTCCTTTTTTGGGAGTCTAATCCATTTGCTGTTCTGTAAGGTTCTTGTAACTTTACAGGCATTTCCTTCTTTAGATTTGGAAAGTTTTCTTCTATGACTTTATTGAACACATTATCTATGCCATTGTACTGGTATTCTTCTTCTATTTTCATTATTCTCAGGTTAGGTCTTTTCATTGTATCCCAAAATTATTGAACATTTTGTTTTATATTTTTTTTTTAGTTTTTGTGTTTTCTTTATTGATGTATTTAATTCTGCTATTGAGTCTTCCACTTCAGAGATTCTCTCTTTCATTTCTTGGATTCTGTTGGTTATGCTTTCATCTGTAATTCCAGCTCTTTTCTTCAGATTATCTTTTTTATATTTCATTTTTATTCATTCATCTATAGATAAACAATCATAGCTTTCATATCTTGGTTACTGTGAATGATATGGAAAAAGACATGCATGTGCAAATTATATTTGAGATCCTAGTTTTCATTCTTATAAATATATGCCCAGAAGAGAAATTGATGGTTCACACAGAAACTCTAGATTTATTTTTTTCTATGTACATACATTTTTATTTATTATGACTAACAAATGATGTTGGCATAGGTAGATGGTAGTGCATAGAAAAATGCAAATAGACCCAAGCCTATCACCCTGCACAAAACACAGATCCAAGCAGATCAAAGACCTCAACATAAACCCAGCAACACTGAATTTGATAGAAAAGAAATTGAGTAATACCCTGCAACAAATTAGCACAGGTGGCCACTTCTTAAATATAACACCAGTCGCACAGACACTAAGAACATCAATCAATAAGTGGGACCTACTGAAAATGAAGATTCTGTAAAGCCAAGGGCACAGTCAATAGAACAACACAACAGCCTACAGAATGGGAAAAAATTTCACCAAACCTATAAGTGATAGAGGACTGATGTGTAAGATATGTTTAGAAATCAAGAAACTAGAGCTCAAAACCTTGAATAACTGAATGAAAAAATGGGTTTGAGAATTAAAAAGGCAATTCTCAGCAGATGACTTAGAAATGGCTGAAAGATACTTGAATAAATGCTCAACATCTTTAGCCATCAAAGAAATGAAAATCAAAACAACTTTGAGATACCACCTGATGCCTGTCAAATTGGCTAAGATAAAAGACACAGATGACAGCCTATGCTGGAGAGGTTCTGGAGCAAGGGGAACACTTCTCCATTGTTGGTGTGAGTGTAAGCTTGTTTAGCCACTCTGGAGTGCAGTACGCTGGTTTCTCAGAAAACTGGCATTCATCTCCTCAAGGATCCAGCAATACCACTATTGGGTGTATACCCCAAAGATGCACATAGGCACTCCAAAGACATTAGCTCAGCTATGTTAATAGCAGCATTATTTGTAATAGCAAGAACATGGAAACAACCTAGATGTCTCTCAACTGAAGAATGGATTAACAAACTGTGGTACATCTACCCAATGGAGTACTATTCAGCAGTAAGAAAAAATGATATCCTAAAATTTGCAGGCAAATGGATGGATTTGGAGAATATTCTTCTGAGCAAAGAATCATAAACTCATAAAGATAAGCAGTGGATGTGCTCACTGATTAGTGGACTCTAAGCAAAAAAGCAAAAAGCATAGTGTTTGTTTCCAAGCTGGAAAACACAAACACTGAACAGCTTGGGATCTGAAACACTTTGGACCTGCACCTTGCATGCCACTCTCTCCAGAGAAATACCTAATCCAGTCTTGATGTTGGGGTTAGGAAAGTGGATCTGCCAGAAGTGGATGCTGAACTAAGCTACATTGGGACATTTGTACCTCCTGCCTTTGCTGGGGAGGAGATAAATTGATGTGAAGAAAGAGTGTGACTGGAAGGGGCAGTGGGGAAAGGGTGCTTGAACAAGGGTTCTTGAGATTTTCTATTTTTACTTTTGTCTCATTTTGTGCCTTTTTTATTGCTTCTATTTCAATTTTTAGCTCCTGAAATGTTTCTTTCATTTTTTGTTTTTCCCCCCTTGGTTTTCTTCAAGAATTTGTTTATCTGTTCTAATTTTTTGTTTCTATCTTCTATTTTTTTAAGGAAAATTTTTGTATCCTCTTTGAAGGCTTCAATAATCTTTATAAAGGTGGTTTTGCTGTTGTTTTCTTCTGTTTCTTCTTCATTGCCCCATTCAGGTCTTGTAGTTGTAGAACCACCAGTTTCTACTGGTATTGCTTGTTGTATTCTTGCACTGGCATCTGCCATGGTTTCAGAGGTTCAAACTTAGTCTGCTCTGAGCAAGGGGTCTGCTCTTTCTCTGATTCTGCTCTGGGGACAAATTGGAAATCTCAAAGTCCTCAGTCCTTGTCCAGTTCACCCTGGAGATGGGGCCCATCCAGGTAAGGAAGGGATCCCTAGGGAAAGGCCCTCACACCTAATGGCTAGAACCTGTCTGCTGGCAGAGCCTGAGATCAGAACTTTGGGTGTAAACCCAATCCTGGAGAGGAATTCTCTGGATTGGTGGCCCAGGATCTGGAATCCGCTCACCTGTGACTCTGGCCCAGGATCTGGAATCCGCTCACCTGTGACTCTGCTCTGAAAAGTTGGGTTATGAATCTTGATGTGAAATACTGATAATTGATTTTAGATATTCTAATAAGCCATTATTTATTTGAGCCTTAGAGCAATAAAATCATGCTTCTTAAAGTAAATTATTCTTTTCAAATATTTTATTTGTTTTTAATAATCATATGATTACTTAATATTTAGTCATATGAGTTGTACAGTGACCTTGAATATCACTAAAATCTCCTTGATATTTTAACATTATAAAGAAATTGAGAACACAACTACTTATATATATTATTTTTACTTAATTCTTGACATTTGAATACATTAATACATGTAGTCAATATATTATAATTATATATATCCTAATTATCTATTACTATCCTTTTTCTTTTCTTCTGAACTGCTTTTTCTTTGCATCTAGCCTCCTTATGGCTGTACTTTGAGAAATATGTGGATATACTATGAAAAATAATACTCCTCTTTTCAGCAACCATTAACAGTCTATTGCTCCTCAGTTGTACCTCCTATATGTAATGGAAAGTTTGAGTCTTCAATTTTGTTCAAATACCCATAGTTTCTTTGTGTTCATGGTTGAAACATTTGCAGGTAGTGTTTTATAAATCTCTTCCTCATTTAGCTTTTAAATTCTTTCTGCCCTTTCTTCTCTGTTGCTCTCCAAGTACACTCATTGTAGAACAGAGTAATATAGATGTATAGTAATATAGATGTACTATTTAGTAATGGGTACTCCAGTCCGTAGTCAATGATGACACCAGGAAACAATGTTGAGGTCTGTGTTCTGTACTGCCTCCAGAGGCTATATAGATGTACATGGTCTGTAGTGTTGCCAGAAAACATTTGAAAGTTCATACTCTGTGCTGCTAGTGGTTGTTATGGGCAGGAAGGTATCTTTTACAATGGTGTCAATGATAGCACACTCATAATTGAGAAAAAGAAATATTGAGAATTCCTGTGGCAATCTCTTCCTTCTCAAAAATTTAAAAAGAAAAATAGTCCAGATAGAAAACCACTGAAGAGAGTCCTTAAAAATTGTGTTGTTTTAAAAGGTTCTGGCCCAGACTTTCTGGGCCTGGACCAGAGGTTTGGCTCCACTCTCAGCCCCACTTTGTCTCAAATAATCAGACACAGGCTTATAGTATTTTTACTATAGCTGATTGATCTAAGGCCCAGGCATATAATTTGCTAACTCCTTCTTCTGAACTAACCCATCTTGTTCAGCCTTATGGCTTGGTATTTTTTCTCAGTGCAGCATTTTCTCTATGTCTTTTGGCAGCTCCAGTGACTCTTCCATCTGTCTGGTGTCTGTCTCTGCTCTAAAATTTTTCTGAGTTTTCTTAGCCTGATAGCCCCACCCATACTTCCTGTTGGCCTTAGGCCAGTCAGCTTTTTATTAAACCCATATGCTGGACAAATATTTACATAACCAGCATAATCCCACTACATTGTATTGAAGATGTTGAGGTGTGGCTCCTCACAGTTGATGGATTCTGATAAAGAGGTAGGGAAAGACTCAGTTGTCTTTTAGGCACTGAACTCTATGAGCTTGATCATGCTTCAATGAGTATATATACAACACAAATTGCACTTTTTTTCTTTTTTGTTGGGGGAGGTCAAAGATAAGAAGGTAAAACTGTGGAGAATAGGAGGTAATTGTGATTAGGGTGTACTTTATGAAAAAAACTGGGAACTCATATATTCTCAGTCACATATTTGCAGTACTTTGACCAGATATTAGTGTGCTTAAAACATATTTTTACCCTTGTTTTCTTTAATGGTCTGGGCACAGGAAGTTTAATTATGCTCCAGTACAAAAATAAGCAGCATGAATGAGTGTTTTTGTAAATAGGTAGATAATAAGAATGGGTATGAATCTGAGAGGCCTAATGACTTAATTTGATGGGGTACATGATGTAAAATAATAAATATAAAAATAAAAAATTCATCTGTGAGACACTGGACAGGCCTTTTAAATTTTCTGCTTTTCCATGTCTTCAACTGTTTTTCTAGAAAAACAATCAAAGTCACCATATTTCTTTAAAAAAAAGTTTATCCATATCTGCCACTGCTACCCTTCCCTTCCCTCCTCCTAGTCACTCCCAGATCTTCCTCAGTATTCCTACATTTCCATCCCCCATACATTTCTCAAGGAGGACAAGGACTCCCAAGGTGGGTCAATTATGTCTGGAATATGCAATTGAGGTAGGTCCAAGTCCCAACAAAATAGCACCATCTTATAGGGATGCTGTGAAGCTTCAATGAGGTGAAGCATGAACAATACTTAGCCAGTTCCCAACATGTGTTAGCTAATCACATTTTCTATTATTACCCCAGTATTTCTATTTGCATTTCTATATTCTTGAGTGTCTCATATCTAAAAGAAAAAAAATGCCCTTGTGGATCCCACATGCTCTTTAAAGTACATCCTCACTTATTTGCTACAACATAAATGCCTTATACTGTTCCTTTTCTTAACATTCATCTTTATCTTATGAATCTTTCCAGTCTTATTAACTTTACCAATTACAGCAATATTTCAAAATCCAACAAATCTTCTACTTTCATAAAATTTATTCTGTTAGCAGAATTTCTGTGGCTCCAGGCACACTATGTGCATCAATCCTATACTGCTAGTTGTTTAGAAGCATGATTTGGGCTTTTTTCTCACTCATTCTTTAAAATCTTGCATACTGTTTCCAAGTTCTCTTCTACTGAACATTGGTTATCTCTGTTATGAATATTCTGTCCTCAATTGGCCATTACTTGGATTACTGTTTGAAAATATTATTTAAAGAGCATAACACACTTGTTTCATTTTTAGTAAGAGGCTCAGTATGTCATTTTGTCAAGTCATCATATCAAGTCACATGTTTAATGTCTACAACATGAGAAAATAAAGGATATGGATAACTTTAACTCCATCTTAATGGCCTCTAACTACATTGTTATGAATTCCAAAGTATCCTACATACTGTTTAAACTAAGTAAAAAAAATATCTAGGAAACCGTCTCATCAATTTTTATCATTTGTATTTCTTCAGTAGAATCTACAATGATATGCCTGTGAAAACTTGTACATCATGTAATGTTTTCTTTCTTTATACCAAAACATCTAAACTCAAAGTCACAATTGATTGCAAAAGCAAAATAATTTTAACATTGTCTCCACTGTTTTGACAGAAACTATTGTGTACCTACAGAAAGGTTTCATTTGCCTGAAATGGCATTCAATGGTTTCCCTATAATTTCCAAGGCTTTGAATGCTCAAATAAATATGTTCCTCCTGGACTTCTTATATTTCATATTGTTCTTCATTAATGTACTCTTTCTACAATTATGACATTCTCTCAGTTCTTTGCATATACTACAAACTTCCTTGAGGTTTTTGATTTTTTGTTCCTAGATACTCATTCTCCATCTTCAACATACATTAATTACAAAGATACTGTGGCATAATGGTGACAAGGCAGGTTCTATAGTGGCAGAATCTTGCAGAACCCACTAACTGTACTGGATATCTCAGGATCTCTCTGTGTATAATTGTGTTAAGTGACTTTGTGAGAAAAACTGGACTTGATTGTGTAAATCATTTTTAGATACCGTGTGACATGGAACACATGCCGATAAATAGATCACTTCATTAATTATTTTCTCTGTGATCAGTATATCAACATCAGAAAAAGTCTTTTCTTGAGAATGACTGATCTAGACCCATGTAGAATTTTTGGTGAATATTCATCCTTTTGTCCAACTTTGTTTTTCCTTGATCATACTTGCAATTTCAATAACCTAGAAGTTAAGAGATCATCCATTTCTTAGGTTACCTCCTCTGGTATTTAAACATAATATATCAGCATTCATAACTTTAAAAAGTAGTGTGTGTGCCACATAGTGTTAAATATACTGTACTCATAAATATAAGTACACACACATTCAACTCTGTTAACAAGATTTTGTGATACTTAAATTATTAAAGTAGTATATGTAAGAAAATCTCATAACATTCTATTTAATGCCTTATCATTCAAATGTTACTATCATGGATAATTTGCATATATTCTCCTGATCTTATGGTTCAAACATGTGATCTCCAAAACATACTTATAGCATATATTACTTACTGATATTACATACCTTTTTATCACTCTAGTGTGTTATAATTTACATACCAGAGAAAGGCAACAACATACACTATTAAGAGAGTGTATATGCATATCATATACTGCTAAAGACACCATTCAGAGATCAAGAGCTATGTAGACCAAATATCTTTGGGAGGCATTTTAGAGTAGAATAGAATATAGACTCTTTCTGAAACTACCACTCTTTCTTTTTTTAAATTGCGTTATACTTCCATGTCTATGTAATTTTATACCCTGCAATTCCTGTGGGATAATTTTCTTTGTAGTAGGTTACAGAATCTTTTGTGAACACATATGGGAGACCGGTAGCTAAGTCATATGGTAGACCTATTTCTATTTTGTGAGAATGTACAGACTGATTTCCACAGTAGCTGCATTAGTTTACACCTTCTTCAACACTATGATGTGAGAGTTCATTTTCCCAAACATCCATGTCAGCATTTGTTGTCATTCCAAGATCACCATTCTGCCTGGGGTGATGTAGAAACTTAGAGAAGTTTAATTTTCATTTTATTGATGGTTATGGGTATTAAACACTTTTTAAAATGTCTAAGAATCTTAGTGTCACATAAGCTTCTGTTTTTGCATTGTCCTCCTGAAGACCAACTCAAAACTAGTGTTTTCTAATTTGTCTTTTTGACCCTGACTTCATCTTTGTATTTAAAGCCTTTTTTTAATGGTTTGTGAATGTTTTATTTGTATTTGTTCAGTTCATTAACATGACAGTCACTATTGTCACTTTGATAAAATTATAGAATTTGGTTTATTCTCACTACTACCTCTCCAGAATATATTATATTTCCTTGTTTTGTTTCATTATGAGCTTATCCATTCAAAGTACCTATTAATTATTGTGCCTTTCCTGAGCAGTTGCTTAATCTATTAATTTTCTTCAGAGGTGAAAGCTACTGCAAAACACAGAAAACATATTTATTATTAGTGCCTTACTGACTTTAGACTAATATAACAAAATTCTTTAAAAGTATATCTTTAATTTTGATTGAGATAGAATCCTGTTATTTGGCCCAGATTGCCTTGAACTCACTATCCTCTTGCTTTGCTCTCCAGAACGATAGATTACAGGATTTTAACACAATGTTAAACCTTACCAGTTTGTTTTCTAAAAGGCATAAAATTATTTCTTACAGTTTTAGGGGCTGCAGAGTCAATCATTAACCTGGCATATTAGGTGTCTTTTGAAAGATTGTTTCCTCATTTTTAGCTGCCAAAATTTAACTGAATCTTATAGGAATATGGGGTCTTTTTTGGAAAAAAAAAATGTTACCAATTAAATTTATGAGAACTCTGCCATAATAGCTTATTCATCTTCTTAAAGTGTGTAATTCCTAATGTGATTCATGTGAACAGTTATGATTTCAATATATGAACTTTGAGAGAACACAAGTCATAAGAATTGGATATTTTTTTTAGAAGAATGTAAAGGAAAGTAGTAGCCTTGTGAGTGGTGAGTAAGCAACTAATTAATTTTCTATCTAATAACTGGTGTAGCCTAACTGTATTGACATTTTGCCAGATCTTTTTGTGTGATCTCAAATATAGCCTTTTGCTACATTTTCCACTAACAAAGAAGCTAGCTATTCTTGTTAAAGTTCATCATCATTGCAGACTGCTGCAGTTTATTGCTACTAACCTGGGAGAGTTTCCTTTAATGGGTTCAATATTCCTAAAGACATTTCTGCTCTTTAGAATAGCCATGATTTAATGCCCCCAAATAATTTAGAGAGCTAAAATTTCATACATGATTAACTAAGCTTTCAATCAGTATTCAGTACCTAAAAAATAACTTCCCAATGAGCATTTTGCCCTGCATGTCATGCTGTACCAAAGAAATTGGTGCCTTAGCTCAGGCTGTTTCTCCTTCAAATGTTCAAGTTCAGCAATGCTAATGGTCAGTGGAATGGAGAGTGTTTCCAAAGAAAAAGTACTCAATACTTCTCTGGGGTATCTGTCAGAAATGAGAGAAGAGTCTATCATTATATTGTCTACTTTTCAACTTATACTGTGAGTGAGGGTCCCCAAGAAGCTATATATTCACCTCCAATGGGTTGTTACTGTTAGGCAGGAACAGGTACTCAACCAGATGCTGACAGCCTTTCATCAACCATAGACTATTCAGATATGATAGCTTACCCTATATATTCTTTCTAAGCCTCTGGGAAGAAATAATTTTAAAAGGTTTATACAGATTTTTCAGTAAGAAAGCCATGATGAGAAAGAGCATAATCATGACTGGGAAGTCGTCCTTTGTCAGTGACTTCTTTTGTGAAAATAAACAAGTTCTTTTCTCTAATTCTGTTTTCCTTATAACATGACTTCCACTGTTGCCTGCTATTGTGATATGATCTCTAATGGTCTCCCAAATGGGAATAACCCAAATTTCACCAACAGGCATATGAATAAGTAAAGTATAGTGTGTTTACACAGTATAATATTGTATATATACAAAGAATAAAGTACTGATTCACACTACAGTATAGATGAATATTAAAAAGAGTATGCCCCATAATTGGTGAGACATGAAAGGCAACATAATGCATCATTCTGTTTATATTAAATGTCTAGAACAGAAAAATTCTTTAACAGCAGATCAATGATTATTTATGGAACAATAAATGCATAACATTCCTTAGTAATAGATTTTTTTTCAGAAGTGATAAAAAATGTTCTTGAATTGACCATTACTGAGGAGTATCAATAATCTACTGAGTCATCTGCTTTAAATCATCACAGCTGTTAATGTCAGTTTTATATAATCACTCAGTTGCCTGTATAAATTAAATTTTCAGTTATTTCTCTCATAAGATGATATTGCAATCACAAAATTGAAAGAAGGAATAGATCATCTGTATTATGTCTTTTTATTAGTGAGATAGCCTTTAATGGCTATACCAGCTCTCCAGACCTCAATAGATTTTTTTTAACAAGAACCCAGATGACTAATGTACAGCTACACTAATACCATACTGATAAAATACTTTGGCTTAGGCCTTTCTAGTTTTCTCCTGCTTGATTCTTTGCTGCTTAAACTATTCTTTTGTCATGTGCTATAAACTCTGCATTTAAACACACAAAACAGACACTTCAAAAATTAGGTAAAGATGAGGAATTCAGATATATCTTTTCCAGTGCAGATTATGTCTAGTTCTCTGGAAACAATAAACATTTCTAAATAAATTTTGGACTTTAATTTATTTTCTCTCAAACAATAAAAAACCTACTTTACAAGTTCCTGCACATCTACTTTGTAAAGTCTTTTTAAAGTAGTAAAAGAGAGTCAGAGTCAGGATATAAAGTGTAGTTTCCAAACAAATTATTCCCCCCTGGATCTATTCCTATGGAGTCCATGAATGGCCTTTTCAGTCATTTTGCTTAGATTAATAAGTGAGTGATATGATGGTCATTCAGACTGCAATAACATGGGAAGACTCCATGCTGAGACATCCTTTCTTTGGCAATGCCAGTCCATGGCAACAAAGAAGGCTGAATACATTTCAGGTCTCAGAGAAAGCCTTTCTCACTTGTGACTGGGAGGGAGGAGAGGCCTCACAGCAGATGCCTCTGTTGGCACTTAGAAATAACTGAGTCTCACATTATCATTTGCTGTCACAAATCCTTGAGGATTCTGAGGTTGTTCTAGAAAGAATAAATGAAACCACTATACAATAGTACAATTCAAATTTTAGCAAGGATGCTATACCAATTAATGAATATGGTTTGAAGTCAAATTTCCTGAAATAATACTGGTGGATTTGAATGCAGCAGAGAAATGCATATTCTTAGTCAGGCTCTTGAAAAGTGTTTTATTTTTACATTGAATTAGAGAAAAGTAAGGAAGGAAAGAGGCCAAAAAGTGCAATAACAGAGGCACAGACAGGAAAGGAAAGCATATGGTTAAATTTGCTTGATAGAAACCTGTCAGAGTAAATGGTCAAATGGTTGTAGGTGAGAAAGACTTCCTCATCAGGAGGATTATATATGACAGTGTCACATGATTCTACACATGACAGAATGTTAGAAGCACAGTAGTATTAAAGAGCTTAATGTTTATTAGCTATTAATGTACTAAAATTATACAAAAAGCAGGCTAATGTGCAAGATAGAGGCCAACATTTAAAATCTGAAGTGAACTATAATTTTTGACTGAGTAGTAGTTATCCACATCATATCAAATGGTATTCGTAATTTTATGTCACTTAGGTTATAAAAGTTAGACATGCCGTGTCTTGTCTTCTTTATGAAGCTGTAATTATTAAATAGGTCATTTATTTCTAGTTTAATTTTACCATTTATTGTTTGGATAACACATACATATAGTCATAATTTTCATCTATAGAAAATAAAATGAAACACAAATAAAATAGTAATACCACCATGAGGCACTGTATATAATCTGCCAGAACAGGGACATATTGCTTATTTCATGTTGTTTTATGTTACTGAATGCCCTCCTCTACCATAGTTGTTTCATTGTGATTTTTGTGCCACAGTTTAAACACTGCATATGTCTTAATTCTGCAATGCAGGTTGTTAAGTATCTTCAGGCATGGATAATGAAACTAAAATTTGATGAATTTTTACCCCATGCTTCACTATTATTGTTTTCCTGTGCAGAAATGTAATGGAGAGCAGGCATTATTATCTTGACTTAGAGATGTGGCCTTCAGGTCTTGAAGCCCCAGTATTCAAGGCATTGCCAGAAGGCCAGTCTAAGATTGGAGCACAAATGCCTAGCACTTCTTTATGTTTCTCTCTCATACTCTTAAGGAAGAACCTGAACCACTTTAGCCACAGGGACCAGTTTAGCTTTCTAGGAACTGCACATCTGTTTAATCTTTGTATGAGTAACTTTCTCCTCTGAACCCCTTTAATAAACATTGATCTTTCCTTATGAGTTGCCAATGATTATTAATTATAATAATATCTGGCATCCAATGTGGTACACAAACACATAACCCTGAGATTAAGAGTCTCATACTCTACCCACTGAGCTAGTCAATTGCACAGGGGTTCAAGGCTGAGATGTGCCAGCCTATGCCTGTGTCCTGACTGGGCCAGCAATGGAAGGACACAGGCTTTCAAACAGCAAAAATTAGTATATCCAGCATCCTTAGAAGAATCACAAAATGATAAAGACTGTGCAGAAACTGAATGGACTCCTGTACAAATGTTTAATTTAAGGAGTTTCAAGGAAGCAATAATTACTTATGATATGCAGTGACTCTTTATAAAACAAATGTAATATTCTTGGTAAACTTATAACTGAATTTTCTTAAAAGACAGATCAGATGTGATTAAAATAGTTTTGAAGGCTGGGCTTCTTTTAGATTTGAATACATAGTGGAATGATGAGGTAAATAACAAAGAAGCAGTGACACAGGCATAGAAATCTCCCAAGACCAACTTCTTGGGGAAGGATACTATGCTGGTGTAAAAAATCAATCACTCTATGAAGAATACACCCAGGATTTATGCCAAATGGCAGTTTTGAATACATGGAATAAAACTGAAGAAACAGAGAAAAAAATGAATTCTTTATAAAAGTGATACAAGGTCAAAAGAAACCCTTACAATTTTTTTTTTTTTTTTAACGAAGATTGACTGCAGTGGTAAGCAAAATAGTACCAAATTCAGAAGCTAGACATGTAATAATTGAATTTTAGCATTTAAATATGCTAACTCACAATGTAAAAAGATAATTAAGTATTAAAGATGAGGTAAATGCCCTTGAAGGATTGAATTCACAATGTAATTAATGTATAAACTTATAGTTATGATGATAATTGGGTAAGAGAATTTATTTCTAGAAGTTTAAAGAAAAAATAAATTATCAAATTCTGTAACTGTGAAAAAGAAGAAAATATAAAAATGATTGTAAACAAGGAGTTCCCAGAATCAATGTCTTTTCTAAGAATAAGTTCAAGAGAACACCACCCCCTTTTGGAGTACGCAGAACATGTTACAAGGCAGGCATTGAACTAATGAGTGCAGGTCAACAAGGGACAGGCAAGGTAACTTTTTGCCTTTGTAAAACATCCTGTGGAGGGATTTTCAGGCCACTGTGTCAAATCCAGTTTAGTCTTTTCCTGCTATCATGGAGAGATCTCCTTCACAGAGCAGTTAAAGAACCTAGAGCCTATTTTAAAATACTATACTGCAGTGGACAATAAAAAAGCTTTAGAAAAAAGCAAAATAATTAGGAAAAAAACTATAAAGTGAGCATTTTGCCAAACGTCTATAAATAGCCAAAGTTAAAACCATGAATAAATAATGTTGTTATTGAAGGTTTTGTAGATACAGGGGCAGATGTAACAACAATTTTACTAGAATCTTGACATACAAATAGGCTCTTCAGAAAATGTTAAGTTTTTAAAAATTGGGACATTATCCCAGTTAAAACCCTGTGCAAGATGGCTTAAATATATAGAGCCAGAAGGACAGAGAGGAAAATTAAAAGCATATTTAGTTAACAATGCTATGAATTTATAGGTATGAGTATTATTGCAACAATAAAATACTCAGATTAATATTCCTCCATTTACATAACTGAACCATAAACTAACATATATTTCTGAGAAAAAAAATGACAAAAGTTATTCTGAGAAGCAGTCACCAACCATTTAGGTTGTGTTAAAACAAGGCCCAATGGCCTTTAACAAAAGAGAAACTGAAGGCCTTAGAATAACTGGTACAGGAATAGTTAAATGCTAAACATATTAAAGAATCAACCAGCCCCTGGAATTCCCCTGTATTGTTATTAAAAATCTGAAAAATGGAGACAGATAACAGATCTAAGAGCAGTAAGAAAAGTGATCTAGTCAATGGGCTCTCTACAATATGGAATTCAGTTACCTTCTCTATTACCTAAAGAATTGCCTATTACAATTACTGAATTAAAAGACTGCTTATTGCAATATTTTTACAAGAACAGGATGAAAAATTGCCTTGTAGTGCCTATTTATAATAATTATTGACATGTAAAGCAATGCCAATAGAGGGTTCTAATACAGAAAATGTTAAATATCCCTACTCTGTACCTCTATTTTGTTCAATAGTCATTATAATAATACATAAGCAATTTCCATAATCTATTATTTACCACTACATGGACAATATCCTATTGGCTGACTCAAATATAGATATGTCAGAAGGAATTTTTGGAGAAATTAAAATAAAATGCTTCTTGGGGATTACAAATTGCTCCTGAAAACTACAAAGATGATATTCCACTAATTATTAAGATACAAAATAAATCACTAAAAATTAAACTACAAAAGATGGCAAATCAAGAGAGATATTTTGCTGATTCTTAACAATTTCCAATGATTGTTAGTAAACATTTGTAATTTATGGACCACTATTGAGGTAAAAATTATGAACTGGATAATTTCATAAAAAACTTTAGATGGTGACAAGTACTTAAATAATCCAAGAAATTGTCACCTGAAGATGAGAAAGAATTGGCTTTGGTGGGAAAAAATTACAGAATGCACATGTGGATTGTGTGTATTCAGACATTAATTACTTTCCAATTATTTTACTCCTTAAGCATTTGCTTACATAAGTTTTAAAGCAAACAGAAAATATTATATTGGAACAGATATTTCTATCACACAGGCTAAGTAAGAAACTGACATATGTGAAAAAGATTTGTGATTTGATTTTTTAAAGAAAAAATAACACTGTTTCAATGGACAGAAATTGACCCAGCATAAATTGTTATTATTTTTAACTAATGAACAAATTGACTAAATGTGGATAGAAATTAAATTGTGACAAAGAGTTTGCAGAAATTGGGGGGGGGAGATTAACAACAGATATCCCCAAAGCAAAAGAATTCAATTTATAAAGGGAGCTATCTGTTTTCTTCCTCATGTTGTATGAGATACAACAATTTCTGTTGCCCCTAATTTTAAATTGATGCAAGAATCTCAGGAAAGGCAGGTTACAAATCAGAAAATATGAGTAAAGTGGCTGAAAGCCATTATAGTCTTGTTCAAAAGTCAGAATTATATGTTATTCTGATGGTAGTAATGGATTTTTGAGACCTCTTAGCATAATCACTGACTCTCAGCATGCAGAAAGAAGAATTGCTTTACACATTGAAACTGCTGAATTTATTCCTGATAAGACAGAACTAACATCATTATTTATTCTATTACAAGAAATAAGCAGGAATAGGAATCATCCCTTCTATATAACACATATCCAATCCTATATGGTCCTGTCAGGCCCTCTAGTACAAGATAATGATAAAATTGATAAATTATTAGTAGGAAATATACTAAAGTCCTCAGAGATTCATGAAAAAAATCATGTCAATAAGAAAGGTTTAAAAAAAGATTTTTCTGTCATTTGGCAACAAGCCAAAGACATTACAAAAAGATGTTTCAACTGTTCCTTCTATAACCAAACTTCATTAACAGTGTGAAATAATCATAAAGGCTTAAATAGAAATAAAATTTGGCAGATGGATGTGTTTCATTTTACAAAATTTGGAAAATTAAGATATGTACATTATATAATAGATACATTTTTAGTATTTCAATTTACAACTGATTTGAATTAAGAAATGTATAATTTGAAATCATATATTTGCTAGAAGTTATAGCCATTCTGGGAATACCTATACAAATTATGATGGACAATGCTCCAGCATATGTTTCCAGTAAAATGAAACAATTTTTTGCTTATTATAATAAAGTATTTTACAGGTATACCACAAAAACCTATAGGGCAAGCAGTCAAAGAAAGGAGATGCTAAATAAACAGAAAGAAGTAATAAAATCCCAACCCCAAGAAATAGGCTACACAATACTTTATTATCTTTTAATTTTCTCAATGTTAATGAGAAAGAAACAACTGCCCAGAGACACTTAACTATAAAACCAAAACAACAACAACAAACAGAAGCAAAAACCCATCTGAGCTAATTTGACCTGTCTATCTCAAAGATTCTTTTTGACCTCAGAATGAAAATCAGGCTTTGTACTAAATTGATGGAGGGGTTTTGCTTGTGTTTCTAAAGGTAAAGAAAAGCTATGGATACCATAAAAATTAATAAAGACTTAAACTGAAAAAACTTAATAAGGAGAACTGATGGCTGATCCACATATGTGACTTTTTTTAAATTGTAAGAAAAATTCACCAAACAAGTATTGTGTCAGGTTTTTATTTTTGACTTTACAGAAAACTAAAAATACTCATCTTCGAAAAGTCAAAAGACCTTGGACATATAGACATCTAAATAGAATAGAAGGTCATCCAATATGAACAAACAAAAGATTATACAACCTATTGATGCCAATATATTCTACATGATAAAATCTCAATGATTTATATATATATATATATCTGTATTTATAAGAAAAGTTGAGGTCTCAGTAAAAAAAAAAAAAAAAAAAAAAAAAAAAAAAAAAAAAAATTAAATAAATAAATAAAAAAAAAAAAAAAAAAAAAAAAAAAAAAAAAAAAAAAAAAAAGTGGTTTAAGCTATCCTGGATGCAGAACCCAGAAAAATGCAATAGTGATGGTATGAAATATTGGATCAACTGGACCAATTATTTCCATTGGAGTCTTCCTGTCTGAAAACTTTTTTTAAACTAGAATGAATTCACAGCCTCTCATTTTCACCAAAAACAAAAGCATAACATCTCTGTTGTCTCCAGGTAGAAAAAAGAAATGTCTATCTTGATAGAGGGAGACACTATGGGGCTAGAAAGAAACCTAGTGCTAAGGAAAACCCCAAGAAGCCACAAGAAGTCACAGGATAGGACTCTAAGCAATAGTGGAGAGGGTACATAAACAGGACTTCTCCTATAATCAAATGAATAATCAATATAGAAACTTCGTCCAACAATGGATAGAGGCAGAAGCAGAAATCCATACTTAAGCACTAGGTTGAGGTCCTGGTCCAGCTGAAGAGGGAGAAAATAGAAAGTTTATGAGCAAAGGGATCAGAATCATGAGGAGACCCATAGAGATGGCTAACTCAAGCCATTGGGAGGTCACTGAATTAGAAACAACCACTGAGGAAACTTCAGGAAAAGGAAATAAACCCTCCAAAGTTAGATGACTGTCAAATAGTGTGGGCAATTTGTGGAGTCACTTGCAGTTCGATCAGACTATGTTCCTGGTGCATGAACTGACATCCGGGAGCCCATTCCCTACAGAGAAACACCTAAATCAGCTTTAATGTGGAATGAGGGACTTGGACTTGCGCCAACTGGAAATGCCAGACTAAAGTGACCCAACTTGGGACTCTTTACCTTCCTTGGGCAATGGAAGGGGAAATTGTACCAGAGGGAAAGGCTGAAGAGAAATGGCAGGGACTGGGAGGAGAGAATGGAGGGGGAGCAGTGTTAGATATAGAAAAATCTTTTTAAAGAAAACAGAAAAATAGCATAACATCTCCTCTAAAGTAAATACACATTTTGACTTAAATTTTGAAGTCAAGGCATTTTCAAAATATATAGATTGGTATAATGCAGTAGTACTTTTAAGGCATTTTCCTCTAAAGGATGGGAAAGTTTTCTTCTATGATTCTGTTCAATATTTTTTTCTGCCTCTTAGTTGTTATTTTCCCATTATTCCAAATATTTTTAGATTTGGTCTTTTTATGCTGTTCCAAATTTTCTGGACATTTTACGTTATGACTTTTTTGACTTTTGTGTTTTCTTTGACTGAGGAATGTATTTCCTCTATTGTATCTTTCATGCCCTGTTTTCTCTCTTCTATCTCTTTTATTCTATTGGTTATGTTTCCCCTATACTTCCTGTCCATATATTCAGATTCTCCATTCCTAGCACTACTTTGCTATGTGTCTTCTTTATGCTTTCTATTTTCATTATTTCAATATTCAAGTCTTGTACTTTTTTCTTCATTGTTTTGATTGCATTTTGGCTTTCATTAAGAGATTTACTGATTTCTTCCTTTTTGTTTGCTTTTTTCTCTACTTCTTTAAGGAAGATTTTTATTTCTTCATTAATTTTAAAGGCTTCTATAATCTTCATAAAGTTATTTGTAAGATAGTTTTTCTGCGTTTTCTGTATTAGAATGTTTAGGTCTTGCTGTTGTAGAACCACTAGGTTGTAGTGGTGCCATATTGCTCTTTATATTTTTTTTTTAAACTTATTTATTTATTTATTTATTTATTTATTTATTTATTTGCCTTGGTGTTTGCCTGGAACTGGAACTACAGACAGTTGTTAGCTGCCATGTGGGTGCTGGGAGTCGAACCCGGGTCCTCTGGAAGAGCAGACGGTGCTCTTAACCGCTGAGCCATCTCTCCAGCCCCCTCTTTATATTTTTGAATGTATTTTTGCACTATTATCTAACCATCTCTTCCTCCAATCAGTGAAAAATGTTTTCAGTGTTTCAGGGAGCTATTCTTGATCCAATATATACTTTTACTGCAATTTCAGCTTTTGAAAAATCAGACAGCAGATTTCATGTCTTAGCGGGCAATTGAGGTCTTCAGGGGATAGATGGGTTTGTGGGATGAAGTGGGACTTATAAACTTCAGTGTCCAATTTAGGACAGTGATAGTCAGGCTTGCATCCAAGGGTCCTGTTTGATTACCTGTAGCTTGAACTGAGATAGGGTTGGGAAACATGGCTTGTACCCTGTTGCCTAGACTAGCA
This sequence comes from Sigmodon hispidus, assembly GCA_004025045.1. Classification (NCBI taxonomy): domain Eukaryota; kingdom Metazoa; phylum Chordata; class Mammalia; order Rodentia; family Cricetidae; genus Sigmodon; species Sigmodon hispidus. Next base: position 6,690 of record PVIH01017950.1, on the reverse strand, counting down.
GGCTGAGAGGAGGGTAACTCACCTCTTGAGTCTATCTTCTTCTGACCATACCATTAATCTGTTAAAAGGCATGGCTAGGATTAAAACCTCCACCCAGCTGCTCCATTTGTTAGAGTGTATCTTCATGTCAGGAACCACATCTACCACCCCAGCTCTGGGTAATTTTAGGGTCCACACTGCAATCAAGTAGAGCATTGTCTTCTTCTGAGGCACATAAACTCCATTTAGATGGTTGGCAGCACAGCCTCTTAAAAGATTTTCCAGGTTTTAGCTGCTAACTCTGAGTCTGAAAACTTCTCTTAAAGGAGCTGAGCCTCTGCTCCCCACCAGCAAACAGGCCTCCTGAGAAAATGCTACTACCAAATCCATGCTTGACTTTGTTCCCTTCATGTCTGTATGAACAGAAATCATAAATCTATCATATGCAGCTCAAGTTTGTATCAAGGCTCCTATGAGACTTCAGAAACCTACTATGTAATCGCTCTAGCTGAATGCCATTCTGTACCATGACCTTCTTTAGAGACACAAACAAGACACTGTTTTCTCTCTATTTCTGTCTTCTAGATACCCCTTTAAAGATTTCTGAGGCTTTATGTGGATGTATGTACCCAAAATAGGAGTGCCATTTGTAGTGGTAAATTTCTATTCTGACATAAACTATAAAATACCCTGGATTCACCTCTCAAATAATGGACTAGAAGATTAATTTTATTGCAACTGTTGGGTCAATAGTTTAGGCTTATTATTAACTAGCTCTTAAGCTTAAATTAACCTAAGATTCTTATCTATTCTTACCATGTGGCATGGTAGCTTTCCTCAGTAGACATTCTCATCTTGCTTCCTCTGGATCTGGCTAGCATTTGCTGACTCTGTCTTTCCTTTCCCAGAATTCTCTAAGTCAGGTCCCCTTTTCCCTTCCTGCCTGTCTGATGTGCAATGGCTTTCTCTGCACTGTGAATTATCAATACATAATAAAAGAAACATTTTGGCCTATGGCAAGGCATCTTAGAAGCAGGCAGGAAATCCAAGCATAGATAAAGGGGGAAAATGGAAGAGTCAGACAGAGATGCTCAGGGCTACTTGCAGGGAGAAAGATATAAAGAAATTCAGGTAAGTCACAGTCCATGTGACAAGCAAACTAATGAAAATGGGTTGAGTTGAGATACAAGCACTAGCTAGAAATATGCCTGAGCTATAGGCCAAGTAGCATTTGTGTGATTATTTGGGACCAGAGAGCTGTGTGTGGTTTATTAGGAACTGCTAGTCTAGATCTTGAGGCTAGTCAAGGCTAGAAACTTCTTACTACAAATGGCACTACATTGTGAGTCAGGTGTAAACCCAAGAAAGCTTAAAATGGGTTCTAGAGTACAGAAATGGAAAAAACAGCTTCCAAATTAGGTATGTCAAGTGAATCATGGTGCAGAGATGCCCTGGAGTGACATGTGATTTTGGGCTACAAAATATCAGATTTTCAGGGTGCAGCTTAAACTGTAACGAGACCAGTTTCTGAAATCTCACAGATGATTTGGCACAAGCACAAGCTACTTATGACAGATTTGTTATTGTTCTTATGGGCAAAGAAGAAACAGAACCAAAGAAGACTTCTTAGTAACACAATTTTCTTGGGAGGGCTCTGTTTGCTGGCAGCAAGCAGAGACATGGTTCCTTTTAAAGAGATGCTTCCTGACTCAACTTTAGAGGCAAGAACTATAAGGCTCTTGTAAGAGTCCCTATTGCCAAATATTTAAATGAAGTTCATGAACAGTGGGCTGCAATGCTCCACTGGATAGCAATGTGGATACTAAAATTCCCCAGAGTGGTAATTTTGGCTCTTGCCAGTACCTCTGCTAAAAAGCTAAATTCTCTCTGGGATCTGGAAGAACTAGACAGATGCTCTAGCTGCATCTTGGCAGATTAAAGGTGTAGTCAGAAACAGAAAAAAATAAGAGATAAAAAATGTACAGTAAAGACAGATCTAAAAATCCCTCTAAATTGTTTAAAATGTGCTTAAAAATATATATTGGCCTGAGAGAAAAAAAGCAAAAGGAAAAGATTTAGAAATTATTATTATTTATAAGCCACATAAAGATAGACGTTACAAAAAATGTCTTGACACTATATGTTATTTTTTTATCTTTAAGTTTTTTGATTGCAAAGTAGGTAGTAAGAGATGCTAAAAGCCATTTGATGATAATTGATGTTAGATTAATCCAACCTTTATACTTTGTGAATGAGTTGATTTTAAATTTGAAATTCAAAGATACACTACTTTGGAGATTTTTTTTTTGTTGTTATTGATGTTTCCACAGAAAATCAGATGTAGCGGGAAATCAGGAACTATACATGTGAACGGATCGTGGCAGAGGGCTGGAGCCAAGCGGGGCATGGTCAACTGGAAAGGGTTCTGGAAGTAGACCTCCAAGGGAGAGGACCAGGACAAAAAGCCGACATTCTCTCACTCAGGGCCGGGACCTCTTGCAAGAGTTCCAGACTGGTTGTGCGAGTTTTCAGACTGATGACACAACTTCCATTCTGTTCACAGTTCCGGCTGGTGGTGCGGGCATTCAAAAGTACAGCATATGGGTAAAGAGCTTTCATTAAAAATGCTCCGGCGCGCTACAACCTTATCCCTTCACCGTTTCTTAAAACCTTCTCTGTTTTATAAGTGATTCTCACAAAATAAACCTCATTTAAAACATATTTCATGGTGAGTTCATAACGTGATAATCAGAGGCTGTGCATTTATTCCCAGTTAAAGAAAATAAGATTTGATCAAGGAAGAACCCCTGAAAAAATCTCTGTTGGAAAAAGATGGCCACATCAGTTTAAAGCTGTGAACTAAGATAATCCAGCCTCAGGATCCCCATAAGATTGCCAGTGTCCCCAATCAGCAAGAAATAATAATTGAAATCTATGCCTAAATTTCCAAAATATTATTTATAAATGTTTGTTTTTAGTATAAGTGATTCAGGGTCATAGTCAATCTCTTTCTAGGGGAAAAGGGAGATATATAAATGATTTTTACAAGTATTGAATCTACTTTGATCCAAAAACTATTACTCTCAAAATATTTTATATTGGTATGGATTTTGGTTTATTGATACAAATTTAAGATTTTATCTATACTTCTGTTTAAGATACTATGTTTATGTGCTACCTTTAAAATTGTAATATGTGATTAATAAATGCTGATTAATAGTTAATCTATGATAATAAAACTTGTTAGTTAGAATTTGGTAGACAAAGATATATTTCAATTAAATAGGTAATCTTCAAACACTTGAAAGACATATACAGAATGTGGTATTTAAAATGTTTAAAGATCTTAGACTTCCCTGGACAGTGAGGCATGTCTACTCTTGGCAGCACCAATCTCCTTCAAGAGGAAGATAGGCATCAAAGAATCTCCATGTGAAGTTTACTTTTCTTGTGGCAAAAATTAGCCATTGGAGAAGAAATGGCTCTTGCCTCAACTGCCTGACAGTATGCTGTATAAACTGGACATGCAGCACATTTAAGAAAGTGACCTCTGAACTTTGGCAGAACAAGCTGTGATAGTTCTTCAGGTTCCTGCTTCACATAGACTGCAAGACATTCTGTAGTACACAGGGAGAAGTGACTGACAAACTATACCAGCATGAATGGATTAGTCCTTCAAATTTTCTGCTTCAAAAAAGTCTGCCAGAGACATTAGACCTTTAGGCTGAAAATAGATGCTCCAACATTACAAAAGAACTTTGGTTGAGTGTCCAGCTAGCCAGATGTAATTTCTGTTATTTCTAAAATTTGAAAGATGCTTGCATTTTCTGTATTCTTGGGCAATATTATATTCTTCTGTGTTCTTTGATGGAGTTGAAGATTAGGTAGTTATAAATATAGTTTTCTTTAGTTATAATAAAAAGTAAATTAGATGTGAAACTTTTGGACTTGTAAAAATAATGTAAATGATAGACTATTTCCTATAATTTTGCTAAATACAAATAGACTAGATATTGTAACTGTAATTCTTGCTTGATAGTTGTTTGTTATTAGTTGTTTGTTATAGTAATGGTACTAGGTTGAGACCAAAAGCTTCCTTTTTGATTAGACAGCAAAAAGGAAGAGATGTAGGATATCTTTCTGTATGCTGTGAATTTTCATATTATAATAAAGGAACTTTGGACTATGGCAAGGCATCTTAAAAGCTGGAAGGAAATCTGAGCACAGATAAAGGAGGAAAAGGATGCAGTCAGACAGAGATGCTAAGAGCTGCTTCCAAGGAAGAAGATGTAAAGAAATTCAGGTAAGCCATAGACCACATGGCAAGACAGATGAATGGAAACAGGTTGAGTTGATATGCAAGCACTAGCTAGAAATATGCCTGAACCATAAGCCAAGCAGCATGTAATTAATATAAGCATTTGTATGACTATTTGAGACTAAGAAACTGTGTGCAGTTTATTTGGGACTGCTAGTCCAGATCTCAAGGCTAGTCCAGGCCAGAATCTGCTTATTACACCTGCCTACTGGCCAGTCAACATTTATTAAAGCAATACAAGCAAAAACTTTTAAATTAACCTACACTGGGGGCTGTGCAGGAACCTGTGGTCTGGGCTATCATCTTTTCCCTATTTATTTTTAAGGACAATGGTATCATGGGGGCAATGCCAATCTGAGTGGCCTATACAGCCACCTGGGGCCCTGGTGACAACAAGTCCCATGCTGATTCTTGGGCCCTTGATTGAGTTCATGATCCTACAACAGCTGGTCTGTGGCCCATGTTGCCACTAAAGCCACATAGATGCCTGGGGTCTGAGCTATAATCTGTCACCATGATAGTATCCAAGAACTATGCTACCACCAGCAACATCCTGATCTGAGTGGCCTGTGTGGTCAACAAGCACTATAATGTCCTCTAGGTCAAGACTGCTCCAGAGGGCCATGTTTGGGTTCATGACCCTACAGTGGCCAGGATCTGAGTTGATGTTCATGGATCTTGTTGTCACTGAAGGCCAGGCAGATGACTGGATTCTGGTTGGCCACCTTGAACCATGTCAGTGTCTGAAGATCATGCTATACCCTTGGTCATGCTGACTCATGTGGCTAGTGGTTGCCTGAAGCCATAAAGACATTCAAGCACCAGTTGCTGCCTAGATCCATATATAGCCATATCTGGATAAATGGTCCCATGGCAGCCAAAGTCTGGGTTGGTTTTTGTGGCTCCAGTTATCACTAAAGGCTCTGCAGATGCCTGTGGTCTAGTCAGCCACCTGGACCCATATTTGTCCATGCTGCTGCCAGAGCCAAGCTGATCTGGGTGACCTAAGCTCCCACTGGGACTATGATTGTCTTTGGGCCTAAGCTGCTGCTGTGGAGTATGTCTGGGTCCTTGGTCATATTGCAACTGGGGTCTGTGGTGATGTCCAAGACCCTTGTTAGCATTGGGGCCATTGGAAGCATGCTATGAGTTGGCCTCACTCTTTACTAGACTTGTGATGGCTGGCTCTGACCCTTTTTGGTTACTGCCGCAGGTAAGCTGGCCCTACCTATCTTGGGAGAGCTTACCTCCACATTTGAGAAAGATGGGTCCACTCCTAATCATAGAGTAGGTACCTTATCTGGGCAACACACTAGAGATTACCCTGTGGTTTGGGACACAGGTGAGCCAGTCCTGAGAATGTGATCGCAGGAGAGCTGACTTTAGCCCAACTCTTTGTCTGCTCCATGTGGTGGCATGGGTAAGGTTCAGACGACCTTCCCCTAATGCTTCCTGCCTATAGCAAGTAAGAAAGCTGACCCTAGGGTAACATGAGTGAGTAAACTAGCCCGACTCCATACCAGCCACATCATAAAGGGGAGTAGGTCCTGCATTCAACCTAGGCAGGATTACTAGAGATGACCATGTTGTCAGGGATGAAAGTGAGCTAGCCCTGAGGGAGTGAGATCAGGAGAGCCTACTCCCTCTCCTCTTGTATTCCCCCTATAGCAATCAGGTGAGAGAGTCCTTTATCTTGCCTGGGCAAATCAGTAGAGCTGGCCCTGGAGATGTGAATGAGGTGGGACTCAGATCCAAGGGCCTGAGAACAGGAGAACTGTCCCTGCTCCTTGACAGGCTTCACTAGATGAGTGAGCCAAGAAAGTACTGGAGGGCGGGACCAAGTGCTGTCTGCAGAGTCCCAGCGCACTCTGGAGCAGGGGCAGATAAACTCTGCAGGTCATCATACCCACAGCTCCTGCTGAGGGAAGTTGCATGGCCACCCACTGCCACCTCGATCCGAGTGAGCCAACATCTGCAGGGGTTTCTGACGGACAGACTCAGACCCTGCCCAGAGGTGAGGAGGGGTCACCAGGCCCAAGCGCCTATATCCTAGACTGAGAGGGAGAGCTCAGCTCCCATAGCTGTCGGTTCCACTCCCGGGACCAAGTGCTGTCTGCAGAGTCCCAGCGAACTCTGGAGCAGGGGCAGATAAACTCTGCAGGTCATCATACCAACAGCTCCTGCTGAGGGAAGTTGCAGGGCTACCCACCATCATCTCAAACTGAGTGAGCCAACATCTGCAGGGGTCTCTGAAGGACAGACTCAGACCCTGACCAGAGAGGGGACAGGAGGTACACAAACCTGAGTGCCACAACTGACCAGGAGCCATCTAATCATGAAACACTGAAGCCATGGGCAAACATCAGTGCAAAAAATTACATAATAATACAAAG
>PVIH01017949.1:0-40137 GCA_004025045.1 Sigmodon hispidus | reverse complement strand
AGTCTTCCACTTCAGAGATTCTATCTTCCATCTCTTGAACTCTGTTTTTTATGGTTGTAGCTGTGGTTCCAGCTTTTTTCTTCAGGTTTTCTATTTCCATCTTTTCCTCATTTTGTGTCTTTTTTATTACTTCTATTTCAGCTTTTAGTTCCTGGCATGTTTCTTTCATAGATTTGTTCATCTCTTCCAATTTTTGTTTGTATTTTCTTCTATTTCTTTAAGGCAATTTTTCATATCTTCTTTGAGAGCTTTGATGATCATCAAAAAGGAATTTTTGGTGTTGCTTCCTTCTGTTTCCTCTTCATTGCTCAGTTCAGCTCTTGTATTTGTAAGATCACCACTTTCTTCTGGAGTTACCTTTTTTTCTTTGTATTATTATGTAAGTTTTTTCACTGATGTTTGCCCATGACTTCAGTGGTTCACGATTAGGTGGCTCCTGGTCAGTTGTTGCACTCGGGCTTGTGTGCCTCCTGTCACCTCTCTGGGCAGGGTCTGAGTCTGTCCTTCAGGGACCCCAGTGCTTATCTGTTCACTCAGTTGAAGTTGGAGGTTGGTAGCTGTGCAAATTACCTCAGCAGCTGGGTGTAACATGACAGGCAGAGTTTATCTCAGCCTGCTACAGAGTGCGCTGGGATTCACTTTGTGGACAGCACCTGGTCCCGGACAAATAGCCAATTCTTAAATGAAGTAAGAGAAAATGAAGCAGCCAAGATAATAATTACATTCTCAACAGAATCCTGAGATTATATACTGGCTAGTTTTGTGTGTCAACTTGATAAATCTAGATTCGTTATAGAAGATGGAACCTCAGTTAAGAAAATGCCCCCATTAAATCCAAGTGTAAGGCATTTTCTTAATTAGTCATCAATTAGGGAAGGACCAGCCCATAGTAGGTGGTACCATTTCTGGACTGGAGATCCAGGGTTGTATAAGAAAGCAGACTGAGCAAGGCATGGGAAGCAAATCAGTAAGCAACACTCCTCCATGGCCTCTGTATCAGCTTCTGCCTCTAGGTTCCAACCATGCTTGAGTTTTTGTCTTAAATTTTTGACCTGAACATCAATGTGGAAGTAAAAGCTGAATAAGCTCTTTTCAGTAGAACTTGTTTTTTGGTCATGATCTTTTGTAGCAACAAGAGAAACCCTAACTTAGACACTAACATGAATAAATGCATTTTACTTAGTTGATCAATGATAAGTTCAGAAATAATGTTAAGAATGAATAATGAGGCAGCACTCTAAAAAGAAAACTAATAATTTTTTTGAATACTATTAAAGTTTATATAAATGAACAAGTTCTATGATAGGCTATAATTACTAAAGCCCACTCAAGAAGACTAAGACAAAATACATTAATAATTAAATTCCAAGTGCAGTTGGGTTCTTCTAAATACTTTTAAAAGATTCTAACTATTTTACAAACTACTGTATCAAATAGAAAAAAGGAAATGTACTCTAATTAATTTTAAAAATCCAACTTTGTTTTAATATTAAAATATAATTGAAGAAATAAATGAATAAGAAGAAAGCTACATTGTATATCCTGAGTGCCTGTGGGAATAACAGTTTACATGTTAGTGAACTACACTCAAAATTTAGGGTCAATTAAATTAAATTTAAGAATATAAACATTGCCTTCAGATTTTCTATCTCTATCTCTCAAATTATTAATCTACCAATGTGTCAATCTACTTATCTCTCATCTATCAGTTAACTTTTTATATACATCTGTCAGTATTCTGTTTATCTATTTATGTTTCCTTTTTTATCATCTATCACCAATCAAGCTATATCATATTTTTATCTGCTTATAAGTATTATCATATAAACCTTGTTTACTTATATAGCTATTTATCCATCATCTAAGTCACCTATCATCTATATATTATCTGTTTATCTAGTGTCTATTATACATCACCTACCATTTGCCTACAAGGTATTTATCATTTGTTTCCACTTATGTATTATCTATATAACTATTTACTGACTTTATGACCCTATATGATTCCTTCTGGTATCTACTTTTTCAAATGTCAAGCTAGAAATCTTTGTGCCCAAATTAGCAATTTACTTTGCTCCTACATATCTTTTATTGTCTTCTTTCCCTACCCTTCTATCATAGATTGAATGCTTGTGTTTGCTTCAAATTCATACATTGAAATTCTATTTTGCAAAATGATAGTATTGGGGTGTGAGCTTTTGGGATGGATGAGATCATGAGTGGAACTTGAATAGAATTAATAATCTCATAAGAAAGAAGAGACACCACAATATTCCCAATTTGATTAATGATTGTCATGAACTTTCACTTACAAAATTATCTCTGCACACAGGTGGATGAGGAGTCTCAGACAAATACAAGATTGAATTCATAAATTTTTAAATACATTCTAATTATACTGAAATTTTGCTATTACTAAGGTAATTTGAGATAATCCAAGTCTGTCAATTAAACTTTATAAGATCTATTTTCATAATTGGTTGGAGTGACTCTCCAGAACATTTTAACTCACCATTGTGTGTCGGACAATAATAAAGGAGAGAACATTAAATATGAAGTTAAACCACGTGAGTTAAAAGTCTATTCTTGATGATTGTTATTTTATTATTCTCTTCTAAACTCATGATTATGCAACCTTGGAAGAAGTATAACTCTGTCTTTTTACTGCACAGATAAGAGCTAACAAGTGAGAAAACTGCCTTGCCAATTATTCTAAGAATACTCACCAAATATTGACCAGCCTATCATTTTGGTTTTTGTTTGTTTGTTTTTTAAGTAAAAAAGGTAAAATAATACTAAGGTAACAACTGATCACTAGATCTCATAGACTTAAAATATGTTGTTTTGTTTTATTTCATTTTCTGACACATTATTTCTCTGTGTATCCCTGGCTGGCTTGTAACTTGCTGTGGCTGGCTTGTAACTTTCTGTGTAGATGAAGCTGGCCTTGATCTCAGAGAGTTGGTAGCACTTGCCTTCTCAATACTGAGACTAAAAGCATGCTCCACCACCACACAGTTTAAACAGCAGATATTTTTGTCATGTTCTCCCTGCAGACCCAAAAAGCTCAGGAAGGTCTGTGTTCACAGCTCTTATATAGACCAAGGTTGATGGGATAGATACTGCCTCAGATGCTAGCAGTCATAATCCCTGGGATGAAAGGCCAACTGTTTTAGGTCACAGATCAATGCAGGGTTCATGACCATTTATAACTCTAGAAATGTGTAGAGAGTTCCAGTTCCAAATGAAAAAAGAAAGGCCTAAAATTGAGGCTGCTGAGAAATCAGAGAGTCCTGTATTTTTACACAGTTGTCTCTTGCTTGCTAATCCTAAGGGAAAGATACAAAAGCATCAGCTTTGGAGAAGCATCTCTTTATCTTGAGATGGAGAGATCTTTAGCTTGAGACTGGATAATTAAGAGCAATTGATTTAAGATTTAATTTCTTAAGAATTAGTTGATGAAAAATTAAGAATGAATTAATTAAGATTAACTTTTTCTAAACATGGTAAACAGGGCATAAGATCACACACTGACCATTCAACTCAGAGTTAATGAGGAGTGAAAAAGTGTTCCCTACTCTTTATTAACTTAAAGAAAACATCAACTTACATGTAAAAATTATCTGTGTGTGTGTGTGTGTGTGTGTGTGCACGCATGCACACGCATGCAAGTGCATGCATGTGCATATAAGTTAGAGGGCAAACTCTGATTGAGTCTTTTCCTCCTGCCTTGTTAAGGCAGAGTCTTTTTGTGGCTGTCTGTGTAAGTTTATCTATCTTACAAGCATAGAATTATGGTATTCTTTGGTGTGTAGTAGCACCTCTCACCTACATGTTGACATTAGCTACTCTCAACAGCACAGGATTCAGCAGTAACAGCAAAGATTCTGGAACTAAATCAAATGTGAATGCATCTTTGTTGTTGAGGTTGAAACACTAGCAGTAAATATGAAAAACAAGACAAATGTGCAAAGATTTAAATAAAAAACCCTCATATTGGAATAGCATTAATACTGCTTCATTAATCAGATGAGTGTGATCAAGCAAAACTATGTAAGAATTTTTTGAGGGAGATAGGCACACTCCAAATATTGAGAAGTCCTTCAAGTGGCATAGGACATTTCTTGAAAGAAGTATAAACATTTTAGGCAGGGGTAAACATGATTCTAATTAGGAAATACAAGTAGTTGAGAACAGTTTTAGGCTCAGCCAGCTCAGCCATCATTTGAGCTTTTGAGATGTAGTTACAAAAAATATGGACTAATTTAGGACAGGCTGAGGAGGTGCTGAGGAGAGGGTGGACAATGAATTTCAGGTTCTAGTCCTGGTGCTGAAACAGTAGCAGTGAGACCCTGTCTAAATTGGCAAACCTCAGTCAATGTCAGTGTGGTATTCCATTAGCTGGAAACAATCACATGTGCTTCAAAGGATCATGTCAGAGAATAAATTGACATGGAAATATCAAATCTAATCTTACTACCATCCCTTTTATTTTTCTCTATTGCTGTTCTTACCTTGCAAAGCATACAGTCAAGAGATGTAGACTACTCTGCAGATGAAATGCCATGGTGAGACCCAAGATCAGAAGTGCTATTTGATCATTGCAACTTTTGAAGGGAAGAACAGGTGTGAACCCCTCCATAGAAACTCTCCCCTCTTTCAGCTTTCTGTCCTGCCTCTCTGCAGCTTCTGATGTATTATTGCTAATTCCTACCAACATATCCTCCTCTCTTAACCCCAGGTTGGGTTTCCTATTGTTCACACATTACCTTGTTGCAACTGACTGTTTCTGTTTTAGATTATTTCCTATCAGGTAATCAACTTACACAGTTATTCATTTAAATCTTATTACTATAGAATGTGCTGGAGATGGAATTACCTTCTGTCCTATCTTAGATGGTTTATTTCTCTTACAAGACAATATTTGGACAGAAAATAGTATTTTAAATAAACACTCTTTGCTGTTTCTTCTGAATAGGGACAAAATCCAAATGAGCAACACTGGCCTAACAGAGCATACCTGAAGCTTGACTCCATTCTTTGGCAGTTGCTGCATCTGTGCACCGTGGTGGGTCTGACAGAGTTGCAAAACCTTAACCACTGTTGTAATGACAGTGAGGACAGTGGCTTATTTTCAGTCTGAAATTAGCTTAGTAATCAAATGATTACTGTTTGTAAAGGCAGTAATTTATACTTATAATCATGTTGTGATGCAAGGAAGGAAAATACCTCCTCATTGTATATTTATACAAAGTTCAAAACATGTATTTTGAAGCAACTGAATTTTTTTACCTAGAAAAAAAGATTTATTTTCTAAAAAAAGTTAAAGTAAAAGAGTGCCAAAAAAAGAAATATGCAACAATGTCATTGTGGAGAATGAATAATGTTGTGATCAAGTGAATTGCAGAAGACTATATTAAATATTTTTTTAATATTTACGGAAAAGCACAGCAAATACACCAATCTTTTCTTTTCAACTATTAACTGTGGACTAACTTTAAAAACATCATATCCACTACCTTCAAATAAAGCTATTGAGTCTTTTGTTCCTTCTTTCTTTATTTTATTTTTATGATTTTAAATGAATATTTGTGATGAGATATGGAGATCTGCTTTACCCTTTTATTATATAGTTAAAATTATATACAAAACTCTTATAGTCAACATTTTGTCTTTTACAGTTAGTTCCTTTTTTCTAGGGTAAAGAATACAAGGTTTTGAAATGTATTGAGATTTGGCATAGTATAAATAGTAAATATAAAATTATTTATGACTATACAATAAGAATAGCTATGTATTTGCAAATATCATGAAAACTATTTACCTGCTCTTTTCTTTTCTTTTTTAAAAGGTATTTTTCTAATTTATTTATTTACTTTTTTAGGATTCAACATTTTATTATATTTCATACTAGTATATATCAAGTCAATACTCTTTTTTACAAGTTTCTTTTTTTCCTCTTTTATTATGAATAAAGTCTTATTTTTTATTCATGTATTCCCTTGTTCAAACTCCCTTCCCCCTCCCACCCTTCCCAGTCACTGTCTTTTCTTTTCTTAATCAGAAGAAATTTTACCCGAGGAAGTAAATGCTTGAGTAAAATCGCATGAATGAATACAATATTATAAGACACAGAATGCCGCATTCAGGCTAGTTAAGGGTTACTTCTGATGGAAATGAGGAATACTCAGGAAACAGATCAAAGAAGATACCAAGAACTGTGCATCTCAGGCAAAGAGCTGGGACACTTGTCATTTTATTGTTCATTTTGCTTCTGTCAAGTTTTTACCATTTGTAATTTACTTTTTTTATATGTCACCTAGGCAGTAATCAATAACTGCTCTTTCCCACCTGGGTGGTCCCAAACCCCTTATAAAATAATTAACTCTCTGGCTTAATATTACAGTAACTGCTGGGCAGTAGTTTAGGCATATCACTCTCTAGCTCTTACACTTAAATGAACCCATATTCTATTTATATATAGCCACATGGCCTGGTACCTTTTCTCACTGTAGCATTTTCATCTTCCTTCATCTGCATTATGATATCTGTTCTGCTTTTTCTTTTCCTAGAATTCTCCTTGTCTGATCATCCTGCTTATATATTCTGTCTGCCTAGCCTTCTGGCAAATCAACATTTTTATTTATTTATTTATTTATTTATTTATTTATTTATTTATTTATTTTTATTTATATATGTATTATTTGGTGATTATACATCATGCACCCCTTCAAACTCAGTCATCAGTTCTCTCAGATTCACACACAGTCCTATGATCTCCTCATTTACAAAAATGCCCATTCATGGTGCTCATTTACTTACTAGCCAAACCCTTAAAGAAAACAAGTCTTTCTTCACCCACACCCCTGCCAAAGGCCATCGATGTAGAAGTGAGGCACTGTGTCATTTAGCTATGTTCTAGGCAAATCAACATTTTATTAAAGCAATATTTACAATGACAAATACCTGCAGTGTACAAGAACATAATCCCACAGTGCTGGTTGAACTAGACTTGTGAGTCTAAGTTGAATCTTTAGTGGAGGTTTTAAGGAGGTTATGAAGCATCAATATCAAGTTACATAAAGTTGGGTCTTTTGGCTCAACTTATATTTAATATTGATTGGGAGTTTATTGTTAGGGAAATCACAAAAATCTTGCCTGGGTCCCATTTAAGTATTCTGTTCTCAACTGTAATAAGCTTTGCCTATATATAAACTTTCTATGTATGGTAATGTGTTGTGATACTCCTACATTTACTAGGAAAGTACTATAATTACTCAGCAACTAATAAAACAGATGACAAAGTCAACTACCCAAAGTTACTGTTATGGATAAATTTTCTCTGAATGAAAACTTTTTCTACATAAGGGAGGAGAGGTTCATGAGACTCATGAAGATAACAAACCTGTAGAATCCCATAAAGTTGATGTTTACAAGCTTGCTAAGACCCTGCTCCCCAAGGTTACACCAACAGGAAGAGTTGCTAGGGAAAGTAGATACTCTCCAAACTGTCAAGACCCCCGCAAGTGGTACAGGGAGCTTCTTGGATGCAGCTTTCCAGAGTTGTCACTTCTCTGGCACTATCATATAACAGCCTTTGAGTCATTTACGCTTCTGCAAGTAACTCTTCACTCACACTTCTGAAACACTAATAATAAACTAGTTAATTAACTCACAAAGTTGGAATTTGGAGGGATCCTTACTGTCATCCATGCATTATGTATAGTAGGCAAACATTTGTTTGTGTACTCTCCAGTAAAAGTCATACAAAAGATAAGTGGTACTTATCAGACTTGAAATTTGAAATAAAAAAGATTCCTGCCTACAGAATACCTTAGTTTTTGGTCTGAAGTTTTGATGATAAGCTTTTTTTTTCCCTAGAAGACTTATTGTCTTCTTAAAAATAAATATTTATTCTAGACACTCCTAGACATATCAGATGATTATTTTGGGTATACTTTTCAATTAACCATAGAAAGTGGTATATAATAATTATATATATAAAAGGGTTCATACAGGTGTCATGATGAATTTGTGGGTGATGCGTTTAAGAGAAGGCATATATTTGTAGATATCATAATGGATCATGAGGTCTGTCAATAGTTTTTTGAGCTGTAGGCATATTACTTTGTAAGGTGGCATACATTCTTTGTACTGCAATGCCATCCAAGATCATACAGTCAGTGAATATTGTCTGTGGCAGTTCAGCCCAAAGAGATTCAGTTATAAACTGCATTTATTTACTGTACATGCAGAATTTTATGTTCCTATAGAAATATGATTGTTTCATTATAGAAAGCAAATCAAGTTATGCTCAACATGTAGATAACAAACCAGTATATTTTATTTTTATCATTTTCTAAGGGACTGAATTCAGGTAATGTATGCACTATATAATTTAATAAAGCTGGTGGTTGTCTAGTTGCAATTCTGTCATGGACTTTTTACTTTATGGTGAATAACTGCATAAAATATATTTTATATCTAAGGTAAAATTCAATGTGATACTTCATAGATTTAGAGTGACTATCTATATGGAAGTTCATTGTGATACATAGAATATGGATAGATAAAATGTATGTGCTTAATTTTGATGTGTGATTTTCTAAAACTTCCTTTGCAAGATTTTAATAATAAATCTTATTTTTTTAAAAAATATATTTTAACCTTTAGTGTGTTACAAAATTGATTCTAGGCAGACAGCTCAGGAATTTCTTGATCCTTGAATACAAGGACAAACAGCTGAGATTCAATCATACACAGCTTTAATCTCAGCACAGGGAAAGCTGGGAGTGGTGACCTACACCTGTAGTCCCATAATTCCAAAGACAGAACATCCTCTGTTTCTGTGAATTCAAGGCTACACACCTTTAATCCTAACCTGGGTATGATAAAGTTGAGGAGAAGGATATAAGGTCTCTTAGAAACCCAGCAGAGGCAGAAGAGTCCAGGACCAAGGCTGAGGAAGTCGCAAGACAGCTGGGTGAATATTGACTGGGGTGCTTCCCTCTCTGATATTTCAGCCTTTCCTCAGGAGGGTGGGGAAATTCTACTTGAAATGATAACTTGAAGTTTATAAAAATTTTTCAGTAATCAAAACTATTGGGAGCTCACTGACTTCGTACTGATAGATGGGGAATCTGCATGGGACTAAACTATGCCCTCTGATGATAGTTTTGTGATATGGGTACTTTGTCGCGCCTCCGGCAGTGCTACCAAAATTTATCTCCAAATAATGAAGTGGCTTTTTGGAGCTCATTCCTGATACAGGGATATCTTGCTCAGCCTCAATACAGAGGGGAGATGCTTGGTCCTTCCTCACCTTGATATGCTGGACTTTGTTGTCTCTCCATGGGAGGCCTTACCATCTCCCAGTTGTAATGGGATTGGGGTAAGGGGGAAGCTGGGGAGTGAGGGGAGAATGAGGAGGGACACCTGCTGTTAGTATGTAAAAACAAACTTTTAAAGAAAAAAATGTGAATTTTGAGCTCAGAATTAGAAAAGAATTGGTAAAAATACTTTTGTCATGTTATAGTAGATATTTTGTGAAAACACATACTTAATTTTGATAATTATAAAATTGAAATATTAGTCAACTCTGAAAAATATTGAAGATGTTTAGCTTTACAATATCAAATATCAAGCCAGTAATTAATTTTTGCTATAACTATGAAGATATACATCTCATTGTGTGTTTATTTTATTCTTTTGTTTTGTTTTGTTTTGTTTTTTGGATAAGAAGTATGACTTTATTCACAGTAACAAAAAATAAATAAATAAAGCAAAAACAAAAAAAAAGAGTTTACTTATTGGTAAGACTGCACAAAAAAAGACACTTATCTATTTGATTTCATGTCTTAATATTCAATTCTATTTCCCTTATGCCTCTTAATATTTCTTTTTTTCTTTTTTTGTATTTATTAGGAAAAACAGTAAATTGAATTTAAAATGCTGATAAGTTAACAATAACTATAAAGAAGATAAAAATCATAAGCATGACTTATCAAGGGTGATAATGCAAATAATTTGCTACACATAAAATTATTTTGTGTTCAGTTTTCCCTCTGGATTTTTTTTCCTATCCCTGTATATCCTCATTCAAGGTCCCTTCCCCCTCCCACCACATTAGGTCATTTTTCTTCTCCACAACTCCCCATCCCCTCCCTGGGCAGGCTGCAGACAGTCCCATGGTCCCACTGATCGAATAATCCTTAGTTCAGTCTCCACTCTGGCAAATCCAGTTTTGTCCCCCCTCCCTCAAGAGTGAGTCAGGTGTTCCTATAGGTGTAGTGGGATCCAAAGGGTCAGTTCAGGGTGTTTCTGATCCCAAGCTGTTCAGTAGTTGTGGTTTGCAGCTTGGGCATGCTTGGCTTTTTTCTTGTTAGTTTGTTTAGAGACCACTAATGAGTGAGTACATCCCCTGCTTATCTTTCTGAGTTTGTTATACCTCGCTCAGGAGGATATTCTCCAAATCCATCCATTTGCCTGAGAATTTTAGGATATCATTTTTTCTTACTGCTGTGTAGTATTCCATTGTGTAGATGTACCACAGTTTGTTAATCCATTCTTCAGTTGAGGGACATCTAGGTTGTTTCCAGGTTCTTGCTATTACAAATAATGCTGCTATGAACATAGTTGGGCTAATACCTTTGGAGTGTGACTGTGCATCTTTAGGGTATACACCCAGAAGTAGTATTGCTGGGTCCTTGGGGAAATTGATTCTCAATTTTCTGAGAAACCTCCATATTGCATTCCAAAGTGGCTGAACAAGCTTACTTAACAGTAAGATTACACAATTTTCTATGAGTTATTAGCAGTCATAGTTGACACATATTGTATTATATATATTAATTTTATTATATATTAGAACATATATAATTATATATAATATATATATATTCCCAAGGTTGTGTAAAAGTTATAATGGAAAGGATAACAAATGGAAAATTTTAAAAGCAATATTACATACTGAGAAAATTGATTGTTCTCTTTCCAACTATGACTTATTATAAGAAGTTAATAATGTACCAGGTTAGTGATAAATTGAATGAATCATGACTTTCCTATATCCAGACACTTCAGAGAATCCTTCACAGTCATTCTAACTGTCCTTCTCTACTTCCCAGTAATGATAGGTCTGTCTATTTATAAAGTATTACACCCAATAGCACAGGGTTGCTTTTATTAAAAGTCCACTGTGTTAGAAAGAGGGTGTGGTAGTAGAGATTTAGTATTTTTAATGCCTTGATCTATGAGAAGTATGTTCCCACTAATGTAATCAATTGCCATTTAGACAATAGATACTTCTTAGATGGCTATTGTGAATATACTGTACAATTAATAATAACCAATTTATGATTGGTTCCTTTACCAAACTGATTAGAATGAATCAGAAATGAGTGAAATAATTCTTAGAATTACATAGGAGCATAAAATATACTGCACAATATTTTTGACTTCTATTTTTATGCAATGGAATATTATTCAGCTTTTATTTTTTGTTTTGATTTTTGTTTTATGAAAATCAGTATCAACATTATATAAAAAAGCAAAACATTCAGAATAGACAACAAAAAACACATACAGTAATAAAACTTCTCTTTTCTGTAAAATACATGAAACATAAAAAATAAAATCTGAAGCTTCTCAAGTCAGGTTAGGCTCAGCTACAGATAAGGAATGCACAGTAGGTCACAACTAATGCCCATGGATGCACTATGGCCACCACAAATTTCTGCTAAGCAATGTACAGTCAAATGAGAAGTTTTGTTTTGCTTTGTTTGTGTGTGTGTGTGTGTGTGTGTGTGTGTTTTAAATCACTTTATTCACCCATCATCTTTCAATGAAGAAAAGAATGTTTTTAGTTAAAATCCACTAATGAGTGAGTACATCCTCTACTTATCCTTCTGGGTTTGTGACACCTCACTCAGGAGGATAATCTCCAAATCCATCCATTTGCCTGCAAATTTTAGTATATCTTTTTTTTAATTGAAATTTTAATATGAAGAATTGCTAACTGGACAGAAAGAGTTGTCATGGGTAACTGAAAAGAGTACAATAGAAATTTGATCCATCAATAAATGGATCAATAACAAAAGATAATACATACACAAAACAAATTTCATTTGGCCTTAAGGAAGTTGAAATGCTGATCCATGTTACAACAGAGAGAAATGCTATGATTTGAGCATCTACAACAGAACTCATGCTGAGATATGATTCCCACTATGAAGCACAGGATCAGAATTTTTTATTAATTGCATACACATAGATAAATAAAAATGGTTGTCTGAAACTTGTGAAAGTTGGTAGATTCTCTATAACAGAAAAACAACAGAGTTGAAATATGTGAATGATGATGGTCAAATAAAAGTATTAATTTTTGAAAAATCAAGTTGTGTTTTCATATAACAGAAACTTAAATCTAGGAAAATACACATTAAATATTCTAACAAGAAGTTTCTATTTTTAACTTACAAGAAATTTGAAAAGTAGATTATTGATTTCTGATCATGTTAAGGCTAAATAAAATATTTTGCATTCTATTTATAGGCACTACTTGCAATCTAGATTTGGTATACTTGAGAAAAAAATGTTCATTAATAAGATAACATCTTGACTCTTCTATTGACAACTTTTAATTATTTATATTTCTGGAAAGAACTAAAAATCTGTAATTTTAAAAAGATATTCTAAGGAGAAGATATATTGCTGAAATCATGGGTTCCACATTAGTTTTTTGTTTTTCTACTTATTTATTAAGTTGTTTGTTTGTTTGTTTGTTTTATCCTTGTTCAGGCTACCTTCCCCATCCTACCCCTCCCAGTTGCTCACTCTTCTCTCCATCTGTTCATCTTCTCCCAAGCAAGGGCAGGAGCTCTCAAGGTCCCAAAATGGCTTAGTTCAACAGCCACTCCTGGCAGATCTGCTTTCCTCACCTCCACATCAAGAGTGAGTCAGATGTTTCTCTGGATGGTATGGGCTCCAAGGTGCCAGACCAAGGTGTTTCAGATCCCAAGCTATTCATTGGTTGTGGTTTACAACTTGGACATGCTAAGCTTTATTTTTTTAAAGTACACAAATGAGCGAGTACATCCCCAAGAGCTCAGGAGGATATTCTCCAAATTTTAGGATATCATTTTTTCTTACTGCTGAGTAGTACTCCATTGAGTAGATGGACCTCAGTTTGCTAATTCATTTCTCAGTTTAAGGGCATCTAGGTTGCATCCAGGTTCTTCCTATTATGAATAATGCTGCTATGAACATAGTTGAGCTAATACCTTTGGAGTGCAACTGTGTGTCTTTAGGGTATATGCCCAATAGTGGTATTGCTGGGTTTTTGGAGCAATTTGTACCCAATTTTCTGAAAAACCACCATACTGCATTCCACAGTGGTTGAACCAGCTTACACTCCCACCAACAATGGAAGAGTGTTCCCCTTGCTCCACAGCCTCTCCAGCATAGGCTGCCATCTGTGTCTT
Source organism: Sigmodon hispidus (assembly GCA_004025045.1). Classification (NCBI taxonomy): domain Eukaryota; kingdom Metazoa; phylum Chordata; class Mammalia; order Rodentia; family Cricetidae; genus Sigmodon; species Sigmodon hispidus. Next base: position 26,656 of record PVIH01017949.1, on the reverse strand, counting down.
TTATCTTAGCCAATCTGACAGGTATAAGGCGATATCTCAAAGTTGTTTTGATTTGCATTTCTCTGATGGCTAAAGATGTTGAGCACTTTTTCAAGGGCCTTTCATCCATTCAAAATTCTTCTGCTGAGAATTCTCTTTTTAGTTCTGAACCCCATTTTTTCATTGAGTTATTCAACATTTTGGGATCTAGTTTCTTGAGTTCTCTATATATTCTAGAGATCAGTCCTCTATCACTTGTAGGGTTGGTGAAAATCTTTTCCCATTCTGTAGGCTGTCATTTTGTCTTATGGACTGTGTCCTTGGCTTTATAGAAGCTTCTCAGTTTCAAGAGGTCCCACTTATTGATTATTGTTCTTAGTGTCTGTGCTCCTGGTGTTATATTTAGGAAGTGGTCACCTGTACCAATGTGTTGCAGGGTATTTCTCTCTTTCTTTTCTATCAGGTTCAGTGTGGCTGGGTTTATGTTGAGGTGTTTGATCTACTTGGATTTGAGTTTTATGCAGGGTGATAGGCTTGGATCTATTTGCATTTTTCTATACACTACCATTCAGCTATGCCAACACCATTTGTTAAAGATAGTATCATTTTTCCACTGAGTATTTTGGACCTCTTTGTCAAAGATCAGGTGTTCATAGGTCTTTGGGTTTATGTCGGGATCTTCAGTTCGATTCCAATGATCAACAAGTCTGTTCTTATGTCAGGACCAGGCTGTTCTTAATAATGTAGCTCTATAGTATAATGTGACGTTGGGGATGCTATTGCCTCTTGATATTCTTTTGTTGAACAAAATTTTTTTGACAATCCTGGCATTCCTGTTATTCAAAGTGAAATTGATTATTGTTCTTTCAAGGTCTGTAAAAAATTGTGTTGGAATTTTGATGGGACATGCATTGAATCTGTAGATTGCTTTTGGTAGGATTGCCATTTTTACTATGTTGATCCTACCTAACCAGGAACATGGGAGTACTATCCATTTTTCTGATATCCTCTTCAATATCTATCTTCAATGATTTAAAGTTTTTGTCAAATAGATCTGTTACGTATTTGGTTAGAGTTACTCCATGGTATTTAATTCTATTTGCAGCTATTATAATGGGTAATGTTTCCCTTATTTCTTTTTCAGCTCTTCTATTTTTAGTGTATAGCAGAGCTACTGCTTTCTTTGAGTTAATCTTGTATCCTACTACATTGCTGAGGGTGTTTATCAGCGGTATAATTTCCTTGGAAAAATTTTGTGGGTCACTTATGTATACAATCATATCATCTGCAAATAGAGATAGTTTCACTTCTTTTCCAATCTGTATCCCCTTAATCTCCTTTCATTCTCTAATTGCTTTAGCTAAAAGTTCAAGAAATATATTGAATAGATAAGGCAAGAGAGGACATACTTGTCTCTTTCCTGATTTTAGTGGGATTGCTTTGAGTTTTTCTCCATTAAGTTTGATGTTGGCTTTTGGCTTCTTGTAAATAGCCTTTATTTTATTTAGATATTTTCACTGTATTCTTGATCTCTCCAGGACTTTTATCTTGAAGGAGTGTTGGATTTTGTCAAAGGCTTCTTCGGCATCTAAGAATATGATCATGTGGGTTTTTTCCTTCTGTTTTTTTTATATGAAAGATAGTATGTATAGTTGTTCATATGTTGAACCATTACTGCATTTCTGAGGTGAAGTCTACTTGATCATAGTGGATGACATTTTTATATGTTGTTGTATATGGTTTACCAGAATTTTGTTGGGAATTTTAGCATCAATATTCATGAGGAAAATTGGTTTGTAATTTTCCATCTTTTTTCCATCATTGAGTAGATTAGATGTTAGGGTAATTGTGACCTCATAAAAAGAGCTTTGCAATATTCCTTCAATTTCTACTGTATGAAACATTTTGAAGAGTATTGTTAACAGCTCATCTTTGAATATCTGATAAACTCTACACTAAAATCATCTGGACCTGGGCTTTTTTTTACTTGAGAGGCTTTTAATGACAGCTTCAATTTCCCTTAGATTTATAGGTGTGCTTAGGTATGTAATCTGATCTTCATTTAATTTTGGTAAGTGGTACTTGTCCAAAAAGCTGTCCATTACTTCTAGGTTTTCCATGTTTGTGTAATATAAATTTTCAAAGTATGACCTCATAATTCTCTGTAGGGTCTGGTTTTATGTCTGCCTTTTCATTTCTGACTTGGATTTTTTTGGATACTCTCTGTTTTTTAGTTATTTTGGATAAGTGTTTATCTATCTTGTTGACTTTCTCAAAGAACAAACTCTTTGATTCATTGATTCTTTGTAAGATTTTTTTTCAAATGTATTGATTTCAGCTCTAATTTTCATTATTTCCTGCCTTCTACTCCTTCTATGTGAGTTTGCTTCTAATTTTTCTAAGGCTTTCAGCTGTGCTTAGTTCTCTTGTGTGAGATTTCTTTAGGTTTTTCATATAAGCATCTAGAGCTATGAATTTTCCTCTCAGGACTTCCTGCATTGTGTACCACATTTTGGTAGGTTGTGAATTCATTTTCATTAAATTCTAGGAAGTCTTTGATTTCTTTCTTAATTTCTTCCTTGTCCCAGAGGTGGTTCAGTTGAATGATGTTAGTTTCTGTGAGATGGCATGCTTTCTGTGATTTTTAATGTTGTTAAACTCTACCTTTCGTGGTCTGATATGATACAAGGATTATTCCTATGTTTTTGTATCCTTTGATATTTGCTTTATGACCAATTATGGGGTCAATTTTACAGAAAGTTCCATGTGGTGCTGAGAAATATGAATATTCCTTTGTGTTTGGGTGGAATCTTCTCTACATATCTTTAAATCCATTTGCATCATAACCTGTGTTAGACTCCATATTTCACCGTTTAATTTCTGTCTGGTTGACCTATCCAAGGGTGAGAGTTTGGTATTGAGATATCACACTATTAGGGTATGAGAGTTGATGTGGGATTTGAGCTTTAGTATTGTTTCTTTTACATAGACATTTCCACTTATATTAGGGGCATAAATATTCAGGATTGAAATCTCCTCTTGACTAGTGTTTCCTGAGATGAATAAGTAATGTCCATTCTGGTCTCTTTTAGTTTATTTTAGTTTGAAATATACTTTCTTCAATATTAGGATAGCAACCCCAGCTTGATTCTTAAGACCATTTGCTTGGAAAATCTTTTCCCAAACCTATACTCTGAGCCTATGTCTATCTTTATGGTTGAGGTGTGTTTCTTGTATGCAGCAGGATGGCTTCTGTTTTTGTGTCCATTGTTGTAGTGTGTGTGTCCTTTTTTTAGATGAATTGAGTCCATTGATATTAAGGGGTATAAGTTACCACTGATTGATATGTACTGTTACTTTTGGTTGTGGGTTTTATGCATTTCCTTTCTCTGATATTTTTTTCGGTGAGATTATTGATTTTTTTTTGTGGTTTCATGGGCATAGCTGAGATCTTTAGGTTGGAGTTTTCCTTCCAATGCACTCTGAAGGGCCGGATTTGAAGGTAGTTATTTTTTAAATCTGACTTTGACATGAAATATCTTGTTTACTACATTGATGGTGATTGATAGTTTTGCTGGGTACAGTAGTCTAGGTTGGCAGCCTTGCTTTTTCAGTGTCTGGATAGCTTCTGCCCAAGACCTTATTGCTTTCATTGTTTCCATCGAATAATCAGGTATTATTCCAATGGGTCTTCCATTATAGGGAATTTGGCCCTTTTTCTTTTGTAGCTCTTAAAATTTTTTCTTTGTTCTGTATGTTTTGTGGCTTGATTATTATGTGGCGAGTACACTTTTTTGGGAGGTCAAATCTATTCGGTGTTCTGTAGGCTTCTTGTATCTTTATAGGTATCTCCTTCTTTAAGTTGGGAAAGTTTTCTTCTATGATTTTATTGAATACATTATCTGTGCCTTTGAGCTGGAATTCTTCTATTCCTATTATTCTCAGGTTAGGTCTTTCATGGTGTCCCAAACATCATGAATGATTTTTGTTATGGCTTTTTTGGTTTTAGTGTTTTCTTTGACTAATATATATTTCTGCTATTTAGTCTTCCACTCCAGAGATTCTCTCTTCCATCTCTTGGATTCTGTTGTTTATGCTTGAGTCTGTAGTTCCCGTTCTTTTCTTTAAGTTTTCTATTTCCGCCTTCACCTCATTTTGTGCCTTTTTTATTGCTTCTATTTCAGTTTTTAGTTCCTGGCATATTTTTTTTCATTTTTTTGGTTTTCCTTTTCTTGGTTACTTTTTTTTTCAGGATTTGTTCATTTCTTCCAATTTTTTGTTTGTATTTTCTCCTTTTCTTTAAGGGAATTTTTCATATTCTCATTGAAGGCTTCAATAATCTTCATAAAGTTGCTTTTGCTGTTGTTTCCTTCTTATTTCTCTTCATTGCTCTGCTCAGACCTTAGTGTTGTAGAACCATTAGTTTCTTCTAGTGTTGCCTTGTTGTTCTTTATATTGCTATATGGATTCTTGCACTGGCATCTGCCCATGACATCAGTGGTTAACACTTAGTCAGCTCTTAGTCAATTGTGGCTAGAGGGCTTGTGTGTCTCATATCTGTTCTGAGCAAGGTGTCTGTTTGATCTTTGACTCTGCTCTGGACAGGCAACTGCATTTCAAAGGGATGGTATTTCAAAGCCCTCGGTCCTTGTCTGGTGATGCAATTCACCCTTGGGATGGGGCCAAGTTGGGCAGGGCCTAGAGCCTTCTATATCATTTTTTTTCATACTGCTGAGTAGTACTCGAATGTGTAACTGTACTACAGCTTGTTAATCCATTTCTCATTTGAGGGGCATCTAGTTTGTTTTCATGTTCTTGCTATTATGAATAATGCTGTTATGAACATAGTTGAGCTAATGCTTTTGGATGTGAATGTGCATCTTTAGGGTATATGTCCAATAGTGGTATTGCTGGATCCTTGGGGAGAGTAATTCCCAGTTTTCTGAGAAACTTCCACACTGCATTCCAGAGTGTCTGAACAAGTTTGCACTCCCACAAACAATGGACGAGTGTCCCCCTTATTCTTCATCCTCTCCATTATAGGCTGTCATCTATGTTTTTGATCTTAGCCATTCAGACAGGTGTAAGATGGTATTTCATAATGGTTTTGATTTGCATTTCTCTAATGGCTAAATATGCTGATTATTTTTTTCAAGGGTGTTTCAGCCATTCTTCTGCTGATAATTCCCTTTTTAGTTCTGAATCCCTTTTTTTGATTGGGTTATTCAGGGTTTTGAGCTCTAGTTCCTTGAGTTAAAGCATTATAATTTTAATACTGAGCTGGAGGAGCAGCTGCTATTCTGTATCTTTTATGAAAGTTTTGTGACCTGAGAGAAGACCAGATATGCAACCAAGGCACCTTGAATTATAGAGTGCTGTTACTTACTTCTCAGATACACAAAGTAGAGATGAGGACTGTTGGAGATGCCTTCAGTTAGAACTCTCAGACCTGAAGGTACATTAGAATTCCTTGGAAGATCAACTGGCTACAGATGGATACAACTCCTGTCTTCTCACAGATAATGGTGAAGTTGTGCTAGGGATTTGCTAGTAATCTTTCCTATGACATTGATGATGCTGAACACAATCCATGCTTTTTTGTCTTTGAGGTATTGAAAACCATTGCTTAAACTCAAGTTCTATGGACAACAAGACACAAGCTATCTGAAGATTCTTAAAATGATGTTTTTGTAACTATTTTCTTCTGTACAGTTGACTTAAACCTGACTTTTAAATCCTTTGTTTAATAAACCAAAGTGTATATTTTCTTTTTTATTATTATGAATAAAGATGTCACATTTTCTATCCTTATATATCCTTATTCTAGGTCCTTTCCCCCTCCCACCACATCAGGTCATGCTCTCTTCTCCATATCTCCCCATCCCCATCATGGGCAGGAGGTATCAAGGTCCCAAGGTCCCAATATTTCTTAGGTTAGCCTCCACTCCTGGCAAATCCAGTTTTCTCCCTGCAACATTAAGATTGAGTCAGGTGTTCCTCTAGGGGAAGTGGGATCCAAGGAGTCAGTCCAAGGTGTTTCCGATCCCTAGCTGTTCAATGGTTGTGGTTTGCAGCTTGGGCATGCTTTGCTTTGTTTTGTTTGTTTGTTCGTTTGTTGTTTGTTTAGAGTCCACTAATGAGTGAGTACACCCCCTGCTTATCTCACTGGTTTGTGATACTTTACTCAGGAAGATATTCTCCAAATCCATCCATTTGCCTACAAATTTTAGGATATCTTTTTTCTTACTGCTGATTAGTACTCCATTGCAGATGTAACACCGTTTGTTAAGTCATTCTTCAGTTGAGGGGCATCTGGGTTCTTTCCAGGTTCTTGCTATTACAAATAATGCTGCTATGAACATAGTTGAGCTAATGCCATTGGAGTGCTACTGTGAATCTTTAGGGTATACACCTAGAAGTAGTATTGCTGGGTCCTTGGGAAGATTGATTTTCAATTTTCTGAGAAACAGCCATACTGCATTCCAAAATGGCTGAACAAGCTTATACTTCCATCAAAAATGGAGGAGTGTTCCCCTTGCTCTGCACCCCTTTTAGCATAGGCTGTTGTCCGTGTCTTTTATCTTAGACAATCTGACAGGTGTCAGGTGGTATCTCAAAGTTGTTTTGATTTGCATTTCTCTGATGGCTAAAGAGGATGAGCATTTTTTCAGGTGCCTTTCAGCCATTTGTAATTCTTCTGCTGAGAATTCCCTTTTTAGATCTGAACCCCATTTTTAATAACCCAATCAAAAAACCAAAGTGTATTTTAAACTATTGAGAATTCACAATAGAAGTTTGTTGCTACATAGAAACTCTTAAATCCTTGAACTCACAGGTCTTAAAATGGTATTGCAGTAAATGCAGCTAGATCAGAATGAGAATAGATAAAATTATACAATGAGTATTATTTAGTCATTGTTATTCATGCCAATGATAATTACAAATACTTAACATCTGCTGGCTCCAGAGAGAAAAATGACATAATTAGGAATATTTATGAAAGAATGAAAGGTGGTAGGCATGGAGTAAAGACAGAGGGAAAGAAAGGGGGAAAGAATCAGAAAAAAGTACATAAATTCAAAAATTATCATTGAACAACTTGTATTAATAAATAGAATAATCTTTTCAGTATTGATACAGAAAAAAAAAATCAAAACCTTAGAGTTAGAAACATATTGGCTCTTTCAGATCACATTTTAAATTTTTGTTGAACTCTATTTGACAATACATCAGGAAAATTTGTTAAAAGAAAGTGTATGCTTTTTTATTAAATAAGTTCATGTAATGAAAAACATACAGTTTGCTGAATCATTTGAGGACAAAAATGACTCCTCCTGAGACTTTTAGATCTGAGGTAGGGTGTCCAAATGAACCAGAAGTAACCTGGTGGCTGATACTGTCATACCAAGCACTGCCCATTTGGTAGGCACAGGCACAGGAGAGAGGAATGACAAAAGCTCTGTGCCATTCCTTGTAACAGGGGTGAGCAGTACTCAACCAAGCAACACCTGTGACCCAGACAAGAACCTTGGCACTTAGTAGTCAGGTATCCTTTTGGTGAAAGTGTACAGGATGGGGAAATGGAAGAGAGCAAGAGGCAGAATGTTTCATGGTCTAGGGAAAGAGTCTGATCTGGAGAGGTGACTGTGGTGAGGAATGGCTGACGTGAATGGCCAGCTGGCTACCACAGTCCAGGGTGATGTCTGGGCCTGGGCTATGACCAATGGCCAGGGCTTGGTCCAGGGCCCTGAATCAGCCAAGGGAGGCTGTGTTGATATCTATGGTTTTTGCTGCTGCTGCTGGAGTCCATGCAGCGGCCTGTTATCTGGGTAGCCACCTAGGGCCATGTGCCCTGACATCTCCGTGACTCCAGGTGGTAGCATCAACCACCCAGATCAAATGGCCCTGCTGCTGAGGACCATTTCTGGGTCTCTAGCCCTATAGAAGCTGGAATCTGAGTTGATTTGGGTTCCTGTATCACAAACAGTGATGTGGATGACTGGCCTGGTCAGCCACCTCAGACAATTTCAGTAATAGAGTCCCAGGCCATGGCAGGACTACAGACCCAGACATGATTTTCAGCAAGAGCAGCTTGAGCCTAGAGGTCACCATGGCTCCAGGTGTCCATTCAAATTGGCATAATTCCTATGGAACAATGAATACCAACATGGCTAGCTCTCTCACTTTTGTGGGTAGCAAGGGGCAGAGGGCTAGAGCATCTTTTTCTCAACCATTCCACTGAACTGGATGGTAGAAAGGGGACAGGGTAGCTTTATTGCTCATACCCTCAGGGCTTACTCACTTGCATCCCCAACAAAAGGGTCAGCTCTAATGTGCTATATAGATGAGGTGCACATCTATGGTAAGGCATGGAACTATATTTCCTGTGTGAGCAGATGAGCTCTCTCCTAAGGGAGTAGGGCCAGCTTGCCCGATGCAGTATTGAGCAAAGGGCAAAACTAAATCTCTTAGGGCCAGTGAAAGGCACGGCTGTCTTGGCTCACTATGGTTCTAATGACCTCTTTTCCTAACAGGGGTCATGGATGTGATCAGAGACCATACATGCAAGAGGACTAAGGACTAAGGCCCTTGGCAGCATCTCAGCCTGGATATCGTTATGGCCCCAGTGGCAGTACAGGCCACCCAGATTAGTATGGCCCAGGTGGCAGCTTGATCCTTGGACACCAACATGGTCTGAGAAGACTGATAAGACACTGGAAATCTACAAACTCCTCGGTAGTAACTGGAGCCATGGTCACAACTCCAGACCCCAGCCACTTCAGGGGCACAGATCCAGTCAAAAGAGTGAGAGAACTAGCCTTGCTCCACACCAGCTGTAGCACACTAGATCGTGACACTTCACCCTACCTTGGCAACACACTAAAGCTGACCCTTCTGTCCAAGGGGTGCAGGTAAGCCAGCCCCAAGCTGGCCCAGCTTGCCCACTCATGTTCCCTCTACAGATCTGAGGAACCGAGAGCAGGAGGACTGGTCCTGGTCCTTCCTGAAGGTGGCACTGGGTAACCTAGCCAAAGCAGTGCTAGAGTGCTCATCTGGGTAGTGATGATGAGTGAAAGCTAGGGAGCTGACCAACTTAACAACCACTCAGACCCAGAACCAGAGCTATGAGTTGGCCCACCCCAATATCCACCTCATCTATGAACTGTTGGAACATGTGAAGGGGATGAACCTATAGATCTAAAACATTAGAATCTTCATGACACAGAACAACGGAATATCCAAGGGGAGCCCCATAGTGAAGTTATTATTCATGGTGTAGCATAGGTTAGAGGCCTTGAACCAGACCAATGACTTGTGTCAATGAATAGTTTTAAGTAAAAATGAATAGACTGAAGTAGAAACTGTGTGTATGTCAATGGGCCACAACACAGCTTCCAGAGCCAGATTATTTTCTTTTTTTTCTTGTTATTTTTTGTGTTCATTTGTTTGTTTTGTTTTTTCTTTTAAATTTTATTTTGACGGGAGAGCATTGCAAGGGCAGAGGACAGATGGAGAGATAAGTGGGATCAGATGTTTGATATGACATCTACAAAGAATTAATACACGTTTTTTTTTTTTTTAAAAAAAAAAAATCCCTGTGTCAGATGTGGAGTTGGTGAAGATCTTTTCCCATTCTATAGGCTGTCAGTTTGTCTTATTGACTGTGTCCTTTGCTTTACAGATTCTTCTTAGTTTCAGGAGGTCCCTTTTATTAATTATTACTCTTAGTGTTTGTGCTACTGGTGCTGTATTTAAAGTGATCTCCTGAGACAATGCATTCAAAGTTATTTCCCACTTTCTCTTCTATCAGGTTTAGTGTAACTGGATTTATATTAAGGTCTTGGACTTTAATTTTGTTCAGGATGACAGATATGTATCTATTTGCTTTCTTCTACATGCCACAATCCAGTTATGCCAGCACCATTTGTTGAAGATGCTTGAATTGTCTCAAGGTAAAGTATTGGCTTCTTTATCAAAAAACAGGTGTTCATAGATGTGTTTAGGAATTAGTATGACAGTTTCTCAGAAGACTGGGAATCAGTTAACCTCATGACCCAGCAATACCACTTTTGAGCATATGCCCAAAGATGTACATTCATACCATTAGGACATTTGATCAACTATGTTCAAAGCAGCATTTTTTTGTAATAAGTAGAACCTGGAAACAACCTAGATGCTTCTCAACTGAATAATGAATAAAAAAAACAGTGTGGTACATTTACACAACAGAGTATATGCAGCAAAAAAAAAATGACATCTTAAAATTTTCAGGCAAATGGATAAAACTTGTTAAAAAAATCTTGAGTGAGATAACTCAGACTCAAAAAGACAAACATGGTATGTACTCACTCATAAGTGAATATTATGTATAAAGAAAAGGTAACTAGGCTACACTTTACAACTTCAGAGAAACTAGATAACAAGGAGAATCCGAAGAGATATACCTATAGATCTCTCTGGGAAAAAGAAATAGATAAAATCTCCTGAGAAATTGGGAGCATGAAAGGGTAAGGTGAGGTAGGAAAAGAACAGGAGTGAATGGGATGGTAGATTTGGGAAGGGACAGAGAGGGAGAACAACAAAACAGATATATTGACAGAGGGAGCATTTTGGGGGTTAGGGATAAACCTGATGGTAGGAAAATTCCCAGGAACCTATGGGGATGACCCCAGCTAAGATTCCAAGCAATAGTGGATAGGGTGCCTGAACTGACCTTCCTTTGCAATCAAATTGATGACCACTTCAATTGTTATATAAAAAAAAAAACTTTAATCCACAAACTGGTAGAAGCAGATGCAGAGATCCACAGCTAAGCACTGAGCTGAGATTCCAGCCCAGTCAAAAGAGGAAGTAGGAATTTTATGAGCAAATGGGTCAAGATAATAATGAGGAAACCTACAGAGACAGCTGACCTGAGGTCCTGGGAGCTCAATGACTCTGTATTGAGAGCTGAGAAACTTACATGGGACTACTAGGCCCTCTTAATGTGGATGTCAGTTGTGTGGTTTAGGCAGATGGTGGAGCCTCTGGCATTAAGACCAAGACTTACCCCTTGTGCATGAACTGTATTTTTAGATACCTGGCTTAACCTTGATAAAGGAGGGAGGGTCTTGGTCCTGCCTCAACTTGATATGCCAGACTTTGTTACCTCCCCATGGAGTTAACATGGGAGGCCTTATCCTCTTTGAGCAGTGGATGGAAGGTTTGGGGGAGAAGCTGGAGGTGAATGGGAAGAGGGAGGGGAAGGAAAGAGAAACTGAGTGATATGTAAAAAGAACACTTTTAAATAAATTTTTTAAAAGAGAAAACCCACTATTTGAAATAGTAAAAAGGGCTTTATATGTCTTTATAAGTATATTCTTTTGGAAGACTCTATAAATCAATTAATAATAAATATATTTCATTAAAAGACACTATAAAAATAATAGATTATTATTTGACTGGAGCCTAACATGTTTTTGCTTTCTGTGTTTAGTAAATTGAGAAGTCTTAAGGATATTTTTTAATGGTTCTGGCTTTAAAATTTTGTGCAAGACACAAAAGTATTAATTTTTTTTATATCCTGTCATATTTGATCATAAACCTGTTGGCCAACAGCACTACAGTGAAATGTACTTGGCAAGAAGATAGCCATGAAGTACAATATGCAGATATCCTTCTCCTGTTGAGACATAGGTGTCATTTCTAGTCTGAGTCATTTCTAGTCTGGCTTCCCTCAGCTTTAACTTTCTTCTCTTATAATTTTTTATTATTGGATGACTCTAATATTTTCAAAAGAGGTAAAAGTCTAAGAGAAGTTTCCATTTGAGGTATGTGTGCATCTATAAGAAAAGTCACTTAAAAAAGGTTATTATATTATAACTTCAAAAAATCATTTTTATTTTTCACTGTTTAATCACTTAGAATATAAGGACATTTATCTGATATCATGGGCTGGCCATGTACAACTTAGAGCAATGGAGACTTGAAAACTGTGTGAAGCTAGGAAGAAAACTTTAAAGTCACAGAGTATAAGATTGTCATACATGTTCATAAACATTAATCACAGTCTTCACAACATGGGTGGGAGCTGAGTCTCATCAAAATTTATGTGTCTAAAACTACAATGATGTGTCCTACTAGGTTATGTTACCTCACCTAAGAACAGTCATACTCCCAAATACTTACATTTTCTGTAATCAAAAGAATAATGGTGAAGCTTAATTTTTTCTAGGGCAATAAGCATTGAAAGCATTTTACTAACTGTCTATTACATCATGAAAAGCTTTGATATTTGAGTAATATGGATCTAATAGTTTATTTCAAATTTTTATAAGTTATATTTGCACACATAAACAAACATGTTTGCATCAATCAGATTTTAGCCTAAATAAAATAATTTTCTAAAAAGATTTTTTTTTGCCCATAATTTTATCCATGGTCATCATTCTGTACTTGTAAGGAGAAAAAAGAGCATATCATGACAGGAGTTATATCATGAGACAAAGTCATTAAACTGTTGTGTCTGGAAGTCAAACAGAGAATTTAGAAAAAAATTAACATTCTGAAATCAAACTGTGAACTATCTATATATTAATCCATCAATGATGTCAGAACCTGATGGCCCACTATCTTTTGTGCAGAGATGCTTTAGAACCAAAGCTTCAATAAGGAGCAGTCACACATAATCTGAACTATTACATATGGAAATAATGACAAATATACAGTCATCAGAAATCATTTCAATATACCTCTGGACAATCAAAAAATGAGTCCATAAAATTATTAGAAAACTACTTATTCATCTCAGAAAAAATCCACCAAGACAAAATTTCAATCCTGAATATCTACGTCCCTAAAACAACAGCACCTACACATGTAAAAGAAACACTATTAAAGCTTAAAGCCCATATCAAACTTGACACACTAACAGTGGGAGATTTCAATAATCCACTATTATTCTTGGATAGGTCAACCAGACAGAAACTCAACAGAGAAATAAGAATCTAGCAGAAGTTATGACCCAGATGAACTTAATATATACAAAACCTTCCACCCAAACAAAAAGGAATATATATATTTCTCAGCACCCCATGGAACTTTCTCTAAAACTGACCACATACTAGGTCATAAAGTAAATATCAACAGGTTAAAAAAAAATGGATATAACTCCTTGTACCATATCAGGTCAACATGGTCTACAGTTAGAGTTCAACCAGACCAAGAATCACAGAAAGCCTACCAACACATGGACACTAAATATTACTCACCTGAACCACCTGTGGGTGAAGGAAGAAATTAAAGAAACCTAAGACTTCCTAGAATTTAACAAAAATGGATCTACAACATACCCAAACTTACAATGAAAGCAGTTTTAAGAGGAAAATATATGGCACTAGATGCCTACATAAAACGACTAGATAAATTTCACACAAGAGAACTAACAATACAGTTTGAAAGCCCTAGAACAATTAGAAGCAAACTCACGTAGGAGTAGATGGCAGGAAATAATCAAACTTAGAGCTGAAATCAACACAATTGAAACAGAGAACAATAAAAGGAATCAATCAATCAAAGAGTTGGTCTTTTGAGAAAGTCAACAAGATAGATAAATCCTTATCTAAACTAACAATAAAGCAGAGAGAGAGAATATCCAAATTAACAAAATCAGAAATGAAAAGGGAGACATAACAAAAGAACCCCAGGAAATCTAGAGAATTATCAGGTCATACTTTGAAAACTTATTCTCCACAAAAATGAAAAACCTAGAAGAAATAGACAGCTTTCTGAATGGTACCACTTGCCAAACTTAAATCAAGACCAGAATAAGACCTAAACAAACCCATAACACCAAAGGAAATTGAAGCTGTCAGTAGAAGTCTCTCAAGTAAAAACAAGCTCAGGCCCAGATGGTTTCAGTGCAGAGTTCTATCAGACATTCAAAGAAGAGCTAATATCAATACTCCTCAAACTGTTCCATACAGTAGAAATGAAAGGAATATTGCCAAACTCTTTTCATGAGGATACAATAACTGAGAAACTCAATCCACTTAAAGACACAACAAAGAAGGAGAATTGAAGACCAGTTTTTTCTCATAAACATCGATGCAAAGATTCTCAACAAAATTCTGAGAAGCAGAATTCAACAACTTAATGGTGAATAACTTTTAAGTACCTCTGGACAATCAAAAAATGAGTCCATAAAATTATTAGAAAACTACTTATTCATCTTAAATGTTATTCACCACAATCAAGTAGGCTTCATCTCAGAAATGCCGGGATGGTTCATCATATGCAAAACTGCAAATGTCATCCATCATATAAACAAACTGAATGAAAACTCACATGATCATCTCCTTAAGTGATGTAAAATCCTCTGACAAAATCCAACACTCCTTTATGACAAAAGTCCTAGAGAGATCAGGAATACAGGGAAAATACCTAAATATAATAAAGGCGATTTACAAGAAGCAGACAGCCAACATCAAACTAAATGGAGAAAATCTCAAAACAATCCCACTAAAATCAGGAACTAGACAAGGCTGATCCTTCTCCCCTTATCTATTCAACATCATTCTTGATGTTTTAGCTAAAGCAATAAGAGAATGAAAGGAGATCAAGGGTATACAAATTGAAAAAAAAAGTAAAACTATATTTGCAGATGACATGGTTGTATACATAAGTGACCCACACAATTCTACCAAGGAACCTCTACAGCTGATGAATACCTTCAGCAATGTAGCAGGATACAAGATTAATTCAAAGAAATCAGTAGCTCTCCCATACACTAAACATAAAATGGCTGAAAAAGAAATACAGGAAACATCACCTTTTATAATAGCTGCAAATAGCATTAAATACCTAAGTGTAATTATAACCTAAGAAGTATCGGATCTGTTTGACAAAAAATTTAAATCACTGAAGAAGGAAATTGAAGAGGATATAAAACATGCAAAAATATCCCATGTTCCTGGTTAGGTAGGATCAACATAGTGAAAATGGAAATCTTACCAAAAGCAATCAACAGATTTAATGCAATTCCTGTCAAAATCCAAGCACAATTTTTTAAATACCTTCAATGAACAATACTCAGTTTCACTTGGAATAACAGGAAATCCAGGATTGCCAAAATAATTTTGTTCAAAAAAGAACCTCAGGAGGCATCATCATCTCCAACTTCAAGTTATACTATAGAGCTCCTGAGCAAGGTATCTGAAACCCACAAAGATGAGCAAGGGATGCACTCACTCATTAGTGGACTTTAAAAAAAAAAAAGGTGTCATTGTATATATATAACTGAGAGAACTGATAACTGAGTTTGATGAAGTGCATGATGTAAAATCACAAAAATAATAAAAATATTTTAAAAAACAAGGAAACAAATTTTATTTACAGTGTCAACCTGCATCAGTCTTACTAGCATAAACATACCTTATAGATATTTTTCTTTTTTTACTTAACATATGTCATAACTGCTAAGAGAAAAGAATTATGTTGAAGTAGACATTCCTGACATAGTATAGTTTACCAAGTATTGCTAGCTGACTGCCTTCTCTCCACATTGTAGAATTGACTTTACTCTTCAAATTGAGTTTTTATGTATTATAAGACAACTTTTGTCCAATGAATTATGAGCAGAAGGGATGAGTTGAACTTCCCCCATAAATCCTTTAATTGCAATGCAAGGTTTTATGTGTTTTCTTCTCTGTGTCATAGCAACTAGAAGAATTTGAGATGGTGTTTATTCTCTCAATGTGCATTTTTCACTACATTTTAGCTGCTTATCTTGTTGCTGTGATAACATACTCCACCCATTTTTAAAAAAGAATTTAAAAAAGGGGAGTTTGGTTTAAAGACAAACCAGCTAGAGAGTTTATGGGGCTCTAGAAAACCTACAAAAACGGACATAAATACAGAGAGGATATAAATCCATTAAAGTTTGCTTTTCCTAAGCGTTCACTAGGAGAGAACTAAATATGCCGTAATATACATGTCAGAGATGTAGAAAAATTCAGGATTGTCTTAAAATAAACCAATGGATTATCTATGTATGACTAGGCAATAAAAGGAAGTAATAAACTAATGACAACTTATTCAAGATATAATGATGAAATTTAAATAGTACATCTTAAGATAAATATGCAATCTGAAGTATATATTCTGTTACAAACAGAATAGTTTCATGCCATTCGTAATAGTATTGTTTCAGAATACTCATATAATTACACAAATTAATTTGATATTAAGCATCAAATTAATAAGAACGATTTTCTTTTAGGCACTTGAAATGGAAAGGTAATGATTAGAGAAATGTAACAAGGTTAAATTTCCCCTATTAAGCCATCTTAAAAGTTGGAATCATTTATAAGTCTTGAGTCTTCAATAATTTATTCCTATTATTTTCAGTAATTTGCAAATTTTCTTAGTAAGAATAACTAACAGAATAAGACTACAAATGTAATAATTTCTTGAAATAATGTCCTTTAATAGTTACTCAAATTGAATATATGTTGGCTTTTCTTAGAAGAGGGAAAGACAGACTGAAATACTGAAGCTTGTTAAGAAGTTAGTAGTTTGAACTTCTAGTGTTTTAGCCAGAGACAAATGGAGCTATGAAGAGACTAGGTTTCAGATTTAATGTAAGAAAGCCAGGGTCACTGATTTTTTTTCAGTTAACCTTGTATCCTACTATATTGCTGAAGGTGTTTATAGTTATAGAACTTCCCTGGTAGAATTTTGCTGGTCACTTTTGTACACAATCATATCATCTGCAAATAGAGATAGTTTCACTTCTTCTTTTCCAATTTGTATCCTCTTAATCTCCTTTCATTCTCTTATTGCTTTAGCTAGAACTTTGGGAACTATATCCAGTAGATAAAGAGAGAAGTGACATCCTTGTCTAGTTCCTGATTTTAGTGAGATTGCTTTGAGTTTTTCTCCTTTAAGTTTGATGTTGGCTGTCGGCTTCTTGTAAATTGCCTTTATTATATTAAGGTATTTTTCCTGTATTCCTGATCTCTCCAGAACTTCTATCATAAACGAATGTTAGATTTTGTCAGAGACTTTTCAGCATCTAAGAATATGATCATGTGTTTTTTTTTCCTTCAATTTGTTGTTTATATGATGGATGACATCTACAGTTTTTCATACATTGAACCATCCCTGCATTTCTGGGATGAAGCCTCATTGATCATGGTGGATGACTTTTTTATGTTGTTGTATGTGTTTTGCCAGAATTTTGTTGAGTATTTTTGCATTAATGTTCATAAATGAGATTGGTCTATAATTCTCTTTCTTTGTTGCATCATTGAGTGGTTTGTGTATCTGGGTAAATGTGGCAGTTTTCCTTCATTTTCTACTGTATGAAACAGTTTGTTGAGTAATGGTACTAGTTCTTCTTTGAATGTCTGGTAGAATTCTGCAGGAAACCATCTGGTCCTGGGTTTTATTTTGGTGGGGGGAAACTTTTCTTAACAGTTTCAATTTCCTTTGGTGTTATAGGTCTGTTTAGGTCATTTATCTGATTGTGATTTAATTTTGGTAAGTGGTACTTGTCCAGAAAACTGTCCATTTCTTTTAGGTTTTCCATTTTAGTAGAGTATAGATTTTCAAAGTATGACCTGATGATTCTCTGTATTTCCTGGGTGTCTGTTGTTACATCAATGTGGGGTTGAAAAAGACTGGGTGCTAGGGAAACCTCCAAGAACTCACAGGATACCCTTAGCTAGCTCTCCAAAAAATAGTGAATGTATTGCCTAAACAGGACTTCCTTTATAATAAAATGAATAACCACCCTACGTGTCATCACAGAACTTACATCCAACAATGAATATAGGTAGAGGCAGGGATACATGGCTGAGCACTGAACTGAGTCCCTGGTACAG
The DNA here is from genome assembly GCA_004025045.1 of Sigmodon hispidus. Taxonomy (NCBI): domain Eukaryota; kingdom Metazoa; phylum Chordata; class Mammalia; order Rodentia; family Cricetidae; genus Sigmodon; species Sigmodon hispidus. The sequence continues at coordinate 8,813 of PVIH01017949.1, read as the reverse complement.
CTGATAGCGGGGGAGGAGACTATATGAGCAAGGGGATAGGAAATATGTGAAAATTTCTCACAGTGATTGCTGGCTGGAGCTCTGGGGAGCTCACTGAATCAAGAACAGACACCTGGGAACCATCAGAAAAAGAAAGTAGGCCCTCCAAAGAACCATCAGGAAAAGAAACTAGGCCCTCCAAAGATAGGCAACTGTCCACTGACATGGGCAGTATGTGGAGCCTCTAGTGGAGGATTCAGACTATGTTTCTGTGCATGGACTGGCACCTAGGAGCCCATCACCTACAGAGGAACACCTAACCCAGTCTTGATATTAGGATGAGGAAATCGGACCTGCCTGGAGTGGATGCTGAGCTAATCCTCCTTGGGACCTCTTACACTTTCTGGGGAGGGGATGGGGGTATGGGGAGGAGGGAGGCTGAAAGCTGACTGGAAGGGATTGGGAGGCAGAAGGAAGTTGGAACAAGGGGATACATGAATAAAAAATACTTTATTCTATAAAAATGAGTAAATTAAAAATAAACTAAAAAAGAAAATCAAAACAAAACAAGCAAAAAATAAAATTAAATAAATCATGGCATGGAAGCTGAAAAAAAAATAAGAAAAGAAGGGTCATCTCTTTATCAGAAAAGGACAAGTAGTGTTAGAGTTGAATACTACCAAATGAGAAAAGTTAAAACAAATTTTCTTGTAATGGCATTCAGAAAAGGATTCTGGAGAATTGCTTCCTCCACACTGCATGGCAAGATATGAAGCAAAAAGCTTTTATGTTTAGTAGACTTCCTCTGATACTCAGCTCAGTGAACAACTTAACATCTTTATGGAAAGAACTCAGGAAGTGTTGATAGGCTCTCACGTTTTCAGTATTAGGCCCTGATGCTTCCTCCTGTCCCACAGATCTAGCCACGGTCACTCAGCTAATCACATTAGCACCTCTCATGTTCCAGATTTTTAGGCTGACTCTCAGATATGTGCAGACATGCTTGGTATTCATTTTTCATGGCAAGAATGAGATGGTTTCATGGTTTAATTCAAGTTAAGGCTGGAAGCATGAAGAAGTTGCTCATTTTCTCTTTTTTACACAATTTCCTAGAATTTCATTGACCTGAATAGATGTCAGTACCCAAGGGAACAGAAATTACTCCAGAATTACCAATCAAGGCAAAGAAAAAAAGTGCCAGGTGAGTGATATCTGTGTGCTGTATAGTTGCTGCCCCAAGGGAACTGAGGTTGAGTAAGCAGTGTTGCAGGTCTGTAAACCCTCTCTACTGCCTACTGTGAGTAATGCCTTATATGTGGCAATCAGAGACAAAAATGTTGTTTTATAAAGGAAGCTTTAAGTGTTTCTAATGGAGCAAAGTCACTCTTGCCCCATATAATTTTTGGTACTGTTATTTTCTTTGCTTGTTTAGAGTTCTAGAGATTGAAAGCAGAGCCTTTCAGAGGCAATCCATGACTAAGCTAAACCACAGCTCCTTTAGATTTTGTTTGGAGATAGGATGTTGCTATTATGTAGTCCTCCTGGTTCTCAGGTGTGTTTCTCCATACACAGCAATCACTAATTCTCAGTGTCCTTCACTACAGCAGAGTAGTGTAAGGCTCAGTACGGAGAGGTTTTGCTGTTGTTTATTATGCTTTTGTTTGTTTGTTTGTGTGTATGTATGTGTAAATATGATCAGACAGATCACGGAAATCTAGTGAATTAAATACACACCAGAAAAAAATTACTTATTTGTCTAGGATTCATAAGTGTTGGCTACTTCAGGAATATATTGATTTATATAAACATTCATGGTAGGCTTTTTAAAACAACTGTCATAAATGAGGTTTTATTATAGTATCTTTAGAGGCCTGGCTCTATACAAAGAATTAATACCTTTGAAAACATGGGAGATTTTTTAACAAATTATGAAATCTATGTAGAAAAGCATTTTATAACTTCCACTCACAGGCTTTTTCATGGAGTAAAAGTATTAACAAAGAACACAGGCCCAGGCTCGGTGGAAGTCAAAGTGGCCTTGACTTTCCCCATGGCCATTTCACTGACGTGTTTAAAAGTCTGGATAGAGACAGCATTATCTATGCTTCCATTCTTCCTGCTACAGACAGTGAAAGAACTGAGCATTATATACAAGACAAATAACAGAGTGATGTGTGTGTAAAGGAGATTAAAGATGATATCTTAGGTGCCCTGGTTTCTGTCTAGATCCTTTCTGAGATTCAACAAAAACAATGTGTAGCTGAGGATTAGGTTTGGTTTTTGATATTTTCTTATTTAAACAGTTTTTTTTTTAAAAAAAAAAATGGGTAAGGATCCCAGGGTGAGTCAATGTCATTTGACACATCCAGTGAAGATTAGACCAAGCACTTTCACCCCCAGCATCAAGGCTGAAAAGCTTGTTCTTCTGTAGGGAAAGGGCTCCAAATAGTCAGTTCATGAACTAAAAATAAATTTTGATTCAACTGCCAGAGGCTCCATAAACTGCCTAAGCCATTAAGCTGTCATTGCACATTCAGAGAGCCTAGTTCAGTCCCATGCAGGTTCCCCAACTGTCATCTCAGAGTCAGTGAGGTCCTAATACCTCAGGTCAGCTGTCTCTGTAGATTTCCTCATCATGATCTTGACCTCTTGGCACATTTTATCTCTCCTCCCTCTTTTCAACTGGACTGGGAGCTCAACTCAGTGCTTAGCTGTGGAGCATCTACTTCTATAAGTTGCTGAAAGAAGGGTTCTAGAATGATAATTAGGATGGTCAGCAGTTCGATTACAAGAAAAATCAGTTTAGGCATCCTCTCCACTGTTGGTTAGAGAATTAGCTAAGATCATCTTTGTGGGTTCATGGATATTTCCCTAGCACCAGATTTTTCTCTAACCCCATTATGGCTCCCCCTATCAGGGTATCTAATTCACTGTTCTCCCTCTCTGTCCCTCCCACAATACAGCCATTTTATTCCCCTATATTCTCTTCCTACATCACCTTACCTATGCTCCCCAATATTTCCAATTTATTCAAGAGATGTTCTCTATTACCCCTTCCCAGAAGTATCAGTGGATTATTTCATTTAGGTTCCTCCTGTTGCCTAGCTGCTTCAGGGTTGTGGATTGCAGCCTGCTTATTCTTTGCTTCAGGTCTAAAATCCACTTATGGATGAGTACATATGATTTTTAGATGTTTATCTTTTTGAGTGTTACCTCACTCAGGGTGATTTTTGTCTAGTTCAATCCGTTTGCCTGAAAATTTCAGGATGACATTTTTTTTCTGCTGAATAGTATTCCATTGTGTAAATATACCACACTTATAAAATATATTTTTTAGTTGAGGAGCATTTAGGTTGTTTCCAGGTTCTGTTTATTAAGAATAATTCTACTATGAACATAGTTGAATAAATGTTCTTGGGGTAAGAAGGTGCATCCTTTGGGTATACTCTCAAGAGTGGTATTGCTGGTTCACTCTGTAGACTGACTCTAAGTTTGCTGAGAAATGCCCACACTCATTTCAAAGTGATAGTACTCATTAACATTTCCACCAGCAATGATAAAGTGTTCCACTTACTCCACATCTCCAGCATACACTGTTATCAGTGTTTTTGACTTTAGCCATTTTGACTGGTATCTCAGAGTTGTTTTGATTTGCATTTCCCTGATGACTAAGGATGTTGAACAATTCTGAAGGTGCCTTTTGGTCATTTGAGATTCTTCTGTTGATAATTCTCTATTTAGCTGTGTATCCCATTTTTAAATTGGACTACTTGATTCTTTGACTTCTAGTGTCTTGAGTTCTTCATGTATTTCAGAGATCAGCTCTTGGTCAGATGGATGGTTGGTGAAAATCGTTTCCCATTCTGTATGCTGTTATTTTGTCTTATTGACTATGGTCTTTGCCCTACAGAAGCCTCTCCATTTCAGGAGGTACCAATTATTAATTGTTGTTCTCAGTGTCTGTGCTACTGATACTATATTTAGGAAGTGGTCTCCTGTGCCAATGTGTCCATTGCTATTTTCCACTTTCTTCTCTATCAAATTCAATGTAACTAGGTTTATGTTGAGGTCTTTGATCCACTTGGACTTTTATTTTGTGCAAGGTGATAGACATGAGTTTATTTGCATTTTTTATACATGCTTCTAGATCTCAAAAGAACAGTATTCAAGCATATAGGGAAAAACAAATACTTAGGAGTGACAAAACAACCCTTTTATTCAATAAAAGAACTTTGGAGACATCACCATCTCTCACTTGAAGCTCTACTATATAACTACAACAATAAAAGCAAAACCACCTTGGTACAGGCATAAAAACAGACATTGATATCTGAATTGAATTGCAGATCCTGACATTAATCCACACCTATGAAAACCTGATTTTTGACAAAGAGTCCAAAAATACACAATGGAAAAAAGTATACATCTTTAACATGTGGTTATATATTTGATACTGTAAAAAAGAATTGGAGTCAGATAGAAGAGATCAAGTAATCAGTTAAAATCAAAAATTACTGAATGTTAGGAAGAGAAACACAGTGATTGTCTCAACATTGTGTGTTCTGCTGCCCTTGATAGGGCTTTAAGTAAGAGAAGAAAAGATAAAACTCCATGCCCAAACAGTGTCTACAAGCATAAAATGTGACATTTGATGAAGGCAAATCTAAATAAATAGTTGAATTGTGACACTACCAACTTATGAATAGCTATAATCATTGATATTATTTCTACTGTATTTATGCAATGATCTAACAAAGGGCAATTTAAAAAAAAGACTTGCTGACTTTTCTGTCTTGAGAATCAGTAAAAACCTGCATTCTTCGATCTCTAATTTCCAATGTTTCTTTGTTATACTGGAACTATCCAAAGGTGGCTAGAATAACAGTTTGAAATCAGGTAAATGCAATGTATATTTATTGAAACATTTATACAATGGAAAGTACAATGTTTGTTGAGGGGAAAGCAGATGTTTCACATGAATATTGATGGAACAGAAAGTCTTTGATTCCTTCACCATCTTAAGAATGAACCTCCTCTCAATTCATCAATCTTTACATCTTTATGGCTATGTGAAGATTTTTCTAAGGCCAACATTTAGCAACATAGCAGAGTCTCGACCCCACTGCAGCATCAGCTTAAGTTCTCTACTTAAACCTGCACTGAACCTTCCTGAGCACAATCTCATAGTAGGTTCTTCACCTCACAAGCCAGCTTGGAGATCTGCATGGTTAGATCTGAGTTTTATAGATCCAGGACTGGCCAGTGTTTGCACTTACCAGGCAAAACCCTGAGAGAATGCTTCTTTCTACCTACAGTTCTGGGGTGAAGGATAAGGAAATAAAATCACTTTCTTATCTAGGTCTCAGAATTTGAACTTTAGCTGATGATCCAAGCCTACAACTATTTGAATGCAGGAACCTTGAAACACATTGCTTATTGGTACCTTCAAATGATTGATGGTTCCTAGGGAAGAATACCAAACCAATCACAGCCTTGAAACTATAGTATTTGCTGTAGGTAACTTCTACTTAACAATCAGTTCATCTCAAATCCTTAGGAACACAAGGAGAAATCAAGGGAGAAGAAGGAGAAGTAATAAATGCATAAAAAAGTAAATAAGATTATGGAAAAACAGGTTAGAAAAAATAAACAAAATAAATTTAAGTCTAACTGAGAATAAAGACAAGATAAGTTAAATCAGAGCAGTAAATTAAATATTGCCATTCAGAATTCAGAATTTTTTTAAAAAAATACAAAGCTGCTGTGAAGAATAATTGTTTGCTAAATCTTTGGAAAATTTAGACAAATAAATGAATTTTATAATCTATATCACCATATTGAATCAAATAAAAACAGGAAATTAATTAAAACAATGATACATAAGTACATTGACACAGTTACTAAAATCACTCTTGAACAAAACAAACTTTAGACTTGGTGATTTAAATTAAAATTAAAATGTTTAAGAATAATTAGTGTCATATCTTAAATGCTTTCAAAATTTGAAATGTAAAAAATTTGCTAAGTTGTTTTATGAGTTCACAATAATTTTACTATTAAATATAGAAAAAGATCCATTAGGGTAAATGAAAATTGTTGACTTTTTTCTCTGGTCAGTGAAAATTTAGAATTCTGAATAAAGGTATTAGCAATCCAAAGTCATGGCATTGTAGAAAGCTGATGTATTAAGATTAGATTGGAATTCAACCCAGAAATGCAAAAAAATTCAGCAAATACATGTTGGTATATTTGATACAACAAATCAACATGAAAGACAAGGTCATAAGTTTATTCAAATCCATATCTCTTTATGAAAAACCCTCATAAAGCTAATATAGAAAGTAAAGTCATAAAATAATAATGACTACGTATAAGGAACCCACACCCAAAATTAAACTGAATGACAAAGTATCATCAATGTTTTCTCTAAAATTTAATGGAAGATAAGAATAACCACTTACAGCATTCTAATTTAATATAGTCCTGGGTCTCAGCAAAGGAAAGAGGAAAAAATTAAGTGAAATTACCCATGTTGATTCTGTCTTTGAAAACCCTAAAAGCATCAACCACAGATGTGAGATAAATGTTAATGCACCAATCCAAAATGTTTCTCCACATAAAAGAAAACAGTAAACAGGTTTTAGAGCTGGCTTTCGGTACTGGGAAATGATACCAATGGTACAATGAGGATTTGACATCCACAATGTATATAGTTCTCAAAAAAGATGAACAAAAAGAAATTCAATTAAGTAACACCAATAAAGCTATTCTTAGCAGAAGATGAGAATACAGAATACAGAATATGGTCAATGAATACAGAAAAAAAAAAAAATGTTCAGTTTTACTGATCACCAGAGTGGTGCTAATCAAATCCACAATGAAATTTCCTGTCACCCTTGTTGCAATAGCTATTAGCAAAAAGACAAACACAGAAATTTTTGGAAAGAATTCAGAGAAATAGAAACTCTAACATGCTGCTGCTAGGAATATAAATCTACTGAGTCATTTTAGACCACAGTCTAAAGAGTTTTCAAAAACTAAATATAGAACAAACATTGGAGACAACAATTCCATGACTGGGCATATTTCCAAATGAAATTTTATACACAAAATACTTATAAACCCATGTTCATTATAACAGTCTTCAAAATAAGCAAATGTTGAAGCCGAACCAGCTGTCCAGCTAATGAGTGGATAAGGAAATGTGGTGTATGTATATACTAGGACATTACTGATCCATGCAAAGAATGACATTCTATTATTCACAGCATCATGACTAAAACTGAAGAGCACTGCATTCAGTGAAACAAGCAAGAAACACATAGACAAATTCCATATGTGCAGAACTAAGTCAGTCTTGTGGAAGTAATAGAGTATTGAACACAAGATACAATATAGGATAAGAGTACAGAAGAACAAGAAGAAATAGGAAAAATCTTTGGAGACCTAGAAAAATGTAGGAGGAAAAGGGAAATATCTAAATAAATAATAGAGAGACACAACCAATGCTTTCTGTATACTAGAATGTGATAATAAGTCTCAGTATTTATGTAAGAAATATATAACTACATGTAATAAAACAAAACATAAAAAATACACAATAAGATGAGGACCTTAGCACCAAGGAAGTATATCTGGACACTTACATACTGATTTCAGACAGACTTGTTTTTCTTGACTATTATTGTCCCTAGTGAAAGGGATCATGACCCTTAAGACTGAGATCTCAGAACATAGAAGATTTAGTTTTCCAAGAAGAAAAAAGAAGAAAGAATACCAGTGAAAGATATAAGACAGCAGACAAGGGAAAAGGAAAATGGTACAGGTATATGGAACAGGGATATTGTTCCTTGAGGGACAAAAGTCTGCCTTTGGATAGAGAGGAGAGAGACAAGGCCCATAGGCAAATGGCAGTTTACAAAAGTAAAAGGGGGTAGCAGGCACAGATAAAGTCTGCCTGTCACGTTCCCCCCAGCCCCAGCTGCTGCTGAGGGAATTTGCTCGGCTACCCACCTCCACCTCCAACTGAGCAAACAGAAAACCACTAGGGGCCCTGAAGGACATACTCAGACCCCTCCCAGAGGTGAGGAGGGGTCACCAGGCCCAAGTGCCTGTATCCCAGCCAGGGAGGGAGAGTTGAGCTCCCATCAGTTCCACTTCTTCTGGGACCAGGTGCTGTCTGCAAAGCAAGTCCCAGCGCACTATGGAGCAGGCATAGATATAGTCTGCCTGTCACGTTTCCCCAGCCCCAGCTCCTGCTGAGGGAATTTGTACAGCTACCCACCTCCACCTCCAACTGAGTGAACAGATAAGCACTGGGGTCCCTGAAGGAAAGACTCAGACCCCGCCCAGACAGATGACAGGAGGCAAACAAGCCCAAGTTGGACAAATGACCAGGAGCCACCTAATCGTGAACCACTGAAGCCATGGGCAAATATCAATGCAAAAACTTACATAATAATACAAAGAACAACAAGGTAACTCGAGAAGAAAGTGGCGATCTTACAAATACAAGACCTGAACTGAGCAATGGAGAGGAAACAGAAGGAAGCAACACCCAAAATTCCTTTTTGATGATCATCAAAGCTCTCAAAGAAGATATGAAAAATTGCCTTAAAGAAATAGAAGAAAATACAAACAAAAATTGGAAGAGATGAACAAATCTATGAAAGAAACATGCCAGGAACTAAAAGCTGAAATAGAAGTAATAAAAAAGACACAAAATGAGGAAAAGATGGAAATAGAAAACCTGAAGAAAAAAGCTGGAACCACAGCTACAACCATAAAAAACAGAGTTCAAGAGATGGAAGATAGAATCTCTGAAGTGGAAGACT
>PVIH01017948.1:35000-40138 GCA_004025045.1 Sigmodon hispidus | reverse complement strand
TGTAATAGCAAGAACCTGGAAACAACCTAGATGTCCCTCAACTGAAGAATGGATTAACAAACTGTGGTACATCTACACAATGGAATACTACTCAGCAGTAAGAAAAAATGATATCCTAAAATTCGCAGGCAAATGGATGGATTTGGAGAATATCCTCCTGAGCGAAGTATCACAAACTCAGAGAGATAAGCAGGGGATGCACTCACTCACTAGTGGTCTCTAAACAAACAAACAAGAAAAAAAGCCAAACATGCCCAAGCGGCAAACCACAACCACCGAACAGCTTTGGATCAGAAATACCCTGGACTGACCCTTCAAACCCCAGTCCAACTATAGGAACACCTGACTCACTCTTGAGGGAGGGGGACAGAACTGGATTTGCCAGGAGTGGAGACTGATCCAAGCATTATTGGGTCAGTGGGACCATAGGACTGTCTGCTCCCTGCCCAGGGAGGTGATGAGGAGTTGCAGAGAAGAAAAATGACCAGATGTGGTGGGAGGGGGAAGAGACCTTGAATAAGGATATACAGGGATGGAAAAAAAAAATTCAGAGGGAAAGCTGAACACAAAGAAAACATATGTGTAGCAATCTTATTTGTTTTTCCACTCTTGATAAGCCATGCTTATGATTCTTATCCTCTGTATAGTTATTGTTAACTCTTCCGCATTTTAAATTTTTTTGCTGTTTTTTTGATAAATACAAAATAAAGAAGGAAGAAAAAAAAGAATTAAATGTATTCATATGCAACTGTGCTTAGCAAAATGCTTATCACATGAGTCCTTAACAATAGTAAAATAAATAAAAAAGATTATAAAATTTAAAAAAAAATAATTTCAGGTTCTTAACTTCATGAAGAGTGAGTTGTTTATTATCTGGCCTTCAGTAATCATTTCATATATATTCTTACAGATATTTATCCTGATAGTTATACAAGGATATAAACAAATTTGCCCTTTTTATTATTTTTAAACGCAATATAAGAATTTAGCTGTGTGGACACCTTGATGATAAAATAGCAATGGAGAGGTAGCTGCTGTGGGGATTGCTTCTCCTGTTTACACCCAATCTAAAAAAATCATGAAGTTAAGCTGGCTAAGAGCAAACCTTACAAAACCTAAAACTAATGAAACGATTGCAGACCCAATAGTGGGGACAATTGGCTATTTTGCTGGAATATTCACTTTAGTTTTCAAGGTAGCAGTGCAGTGAAGAATTACTAAGGAATCATTCTCAAATCATGGAAGTAGCCATAAGCATCCAGCATCTCTCCTTGCATTAATTTAGACTAGTGAGGGCAGGGGGAGTCATTCTCTCAATGTACATGATGAGAAAATGAAAAAATTAAAGATAGTGTCAGTGCTGGAGAAAGTTTGATGCTTCTTTTAAAGTTGTGACTCATAATTAAATGATATAATAGCAGTTTGCAAGTGATAGAAAAGTGTTTAATGAACTGATTGGCTGAACTTTGATAACATTTGAAATTAGTACAGTTTTCCATTGAGCATGTTTCTTAAAATGTTGAAAAAAATCAAAGATACATGTTTGTATATAGGATTTAGTAATAGTAATAGCAAGAGGAAGCACAAGAAACTGGCAACCATCATATACATTATTTATAAATGTGTTGCTATTTTCCTTCTTGAGAAGGTTTGTGTTAATAAAGGACATTTTGATACTTTAAAATCTTCCTACTTTAAGATCTTGTTGAAGTCTTTTCTTTGATAAAGAGAGAAAAGACTATATATTAATTTCTAGATCTTGTCACCACATTGTTCCTTCTAATTCTTACAACTTGCCTCGATGCTGTTATTAGAGCATTTAGTATCTATTTTTATTGGTAAGGAAAATGGCATTCTGAAGTTATTAAATCATTTACTGTCTATTTTACAGGCTGGGGAAATGACATCCTGGGGTTATTAAACCATTTAGTGTCTATTTTTATAGTCAGGCAAAAGCATATTCTGGCGAAGATAGTTGCTGAATTCTTAAATACAAAGCTAGTAAATAACACATATAGTGTTGACCTTTCAAACTTTTATCTAAAAGTATTGAGTAATCTAAGCATCTGTACTTCTGGTACCTACATATAATTCACTATGAAAAGTTATAATAAAATTATTTTTCTTTGATATTTTAAGTCTTAGAGTTTAAAAGCTCAATACTAAACCTTAATAAGTGATGTTTAATATTGGAATAAATAATAATTTATCAAAGCAAAAATTAGATTAATGCAAAAATAAGAAATAAAATTAATGTGTCTGTTGTGGATGTAAAATATAGGTTATCATGGGGTTCAGGTGAGCAAACAAACCTGCTCTACATGCATGAGGACCTGAGTTCAAATCCCAGATACCCAAGAATAAAGCTTGGTATAGTGCATGTGCTTGTTATTCCAGAACCAGGGACAGCAACTGAGATAGGAGGGTCCTTTGTTGGCCACTAGCCTTATTCTGGCTTAATGAGAGACCCTGTCTCAAATGGAAAATGGTAGAATGACAGAGAAGAACACTCAAAATTCTTTTCTGGCCTCAATGTGTGTGCTTAGATGAGTATACACCTGGTCATACACATCCCCAACAAACACACACAAACACATTAGAGTCTGATAGTAAAGAGGATATACATATATGAGTGTTTGTATGTGTATATATATGTATTTCTATATGGTATATTTTTGAAAAGTTTTAGAATGCTAGTTATACGAGCAAACAGACAAACAAATAACATTAAATAATTTATCAAAGATAGAAAGAGTGGGTAGACTAGCTACACACACTCTACAATATTGAACTTTGTGTTATCTTCTGGCATCTCTTTTCTGTCCATCTTGCAGAGTAAATATTTTCTCTCTTCTAAGGATATCACTCTAGCAAACACTGGCATTGTCTACTAGGAAAGAAACAGATATGAGTTGTTCAAAAAAGTTGAAAATGAAAATAAATATACCTAATTGTGATTTTACAGAAGTCAGCAATGTGTTTTAAGTTGCCTTTTCTTTGTATTCTCATGTGAAGTACCAAGAATAAGTGAAATCATTCTAGGCAGTGTGTTTTACAGATTTATATTCTCTACTTACAGATACCACACCAGGAGGCAGTGAGATCATTAAATCTTGTCCAATTCTAAGCAGCAGGTAGACACATCTTTGGAAGGAGAGAAAAATATTGTACTGGGGGCAAATCCAACAAATTGAAGTGTGTGAGGAATTAGGAATCAGTACATCTACTAAAAATCTAATTCAAGTTTCTTGTCTTCCTCAGATATTTGAGTTCCCAATACTATGAGAATGTTCTTTTAGATTATAAATATATTATATAAAACTAGAAGACACCAGGGTATGTTCTTTTTATCTGTTTGGGGAGCATTCAATCTTGTTCTGAAAATAAATGGAGAGGAGTTCAGACATGATATTTCTGTTTTGTTGAAAATAGTCATATTGCTAACGATTTCTCTAACTTAGTCTCATTAGATACTCTGTAGATACACCATAAAGAGATACAGAAGACATAATAATGAAGTTAAAAATGTAATCCCAAGGTCCCGTGATGCTTCTTGAACATTATCACATAGATAATGCCACATCAAAAATTATGAGTGAAACACTTCGAATATAAATTATTTCTGAATGTTTGCCAACACATATTGCTTATATCTCAAAGTTTATGTGCTGTTCTTAATCATGATAAGAGGAACATCTATTTTTTTCAGTAGGTGGTGATTAATTCAGAGACTCAAACCAGTCATAGTATTATGTGACTCTGAATTCTTAGCCATGGATGGACATTTATATCACCTCCAACCTTACCAAGGTTTAGAGGATATTAAAGAATAAAAGGGGGCAGAAAATATGTAAGAGCAGAAAAAAAGGATATTAGTGCTGTGAAACATATTCATTGCATATGGCATGGCACGGCTAGTGATCATATGGTGACCTGAAGCTGTGGTTACCAGCACAAATTCTACCATAGATAAGGATGGGATTATAAGGCCCTAATCCAGTTAGTCTATTTTCTTTGGGAGTGTGACAACTGGCAGGATACCGATATTGCAATGGAAGCAGCACTATTCAGATTCAGTAACTTATATTTAAAAAGAAAAGCATGTAAAAAAATGAACTAAATGGACTAAACTGACAATGGAGCTGTGGTTAAGTTGGAAAGTAAGAGTAGAGATGTATTTGATCAAGATCTATTATACATATGTATGAAATTTATTTAACATGTTATTTTATAGCATTTAAAAGTTAAAATTAATAAAAAAGAAAATAATGTCTGAACAAATTAATAAAAATAAAAGTATACAAAATAACTACCCTTCAGGGTTTACTACAAAATTTGTTTGAGTTTTTACAACTAGGTTTGATAGAGATTAAACAAGTATCAATTCAACAGTGTCATATAAAGTCTGTATTACTTGCACATTGCATACTGCTAATTTTGATGTTTGTTTATACCAGGATGATATTAAGCCTACACAGTTGGTCTATGTTTTAAAATATTGTCACATGTACTCCTTTACAGCATTTGAAGTCACGTATTTATCTTTTAAGGCATTATCACTATATAGATCTGGCTGGACTAGAACATTCTATGTAGTCCAAGCTTATGTTGATTTTTGCCATCTGTGCTTTCTGAGTGCTGTGATTTCAAGAGTGTCTCTATATATACTGCTTCTAACACCTCTTATATCAGACAGTGAAACCAAAAGGAAAATGATGATGGTGTTAATCTATAGCTCATAGGTTATTTTACATGATTAGATCTCAAAAGGCAGGATTAAGTGAAACTCTAATAAAGTACTCAGCATAATCATTTTGCATAATAAATAGCAAATGCATGGTATTATATCGTATATTAAGTATATTGTATACTTAATATACAAAAGTATATTAAGCTTTTGTATTGAACTTTGAATATATATTTGAGATACACAATTAGTGCCAGATGTGCAGAAGGCCGATAAAATATGACATTTCTTTCTAGGGTAAATTTTTCTTTATGATAGATGATATAAATGCATTGTCTTTATGTTAAATATGCAGACACATTATATACAATATCATAAATTTATGTGTGCTTGCACAAGTGTTTCATTAGTTAATTTACATTAGCAGAAGTTATTAACATTTTCTGCTTCT
>PVIH01017948.1:0-30000 GCA_004025045.1 Sigmodon hispidus | reverse complement strand
GAGGCTCATATCTCATATGCTGTTGATTCTCTGCCTATTCCCTATATGATCTTGGCCAATTGACTTATCCTATATAAACTTTGATTTCTCTACCTTTGAAATGCGCTGAAAATTGATAGCTCATCAAAACTTCCAAAATATGGATGAGCCTCTACAAATAATTTTGATATCATGTATACACACTTATTTCATGTTTACTGCTGTTTTATTGATCTCATTATTTTATTGAAAAATCTAAAGGGCAGAGTAGGGAATCAGTATTTACAACCCAGAATTCTTTTGTGTATACCTAAAATTTACATTGTAGTAAGTGGGGCCTGGGTGATTGCTGGTGCTTGCTGCTTCCTGCAAAACTAAGAAAATATGAGATTCAAATTGAGACAGAGATGCCACCTCAGTGGAAATAAACAGAGTGTGACAGAGGAAAACAATGAACATCCTGACGTCTACAATCATACTCAGGCATGCACACACAACCATACTTCCCCCACCACCATACATATACATATGTAAACACACTTGTATATACCATACATATACATATGAAATACAAACACACATATATACATACAATTTTAAAAGAATTATAGTATAAAACCAAAAAAATAGCCAGGTGTCTTAGTAACTGTCAGAGTACCCAAGAATTGGGAAAGAGAGCCAAGAATATTTCCTGAGTTTTAAGATAGAACTAAGTAAGTTCAGTGTTATGGTCAGTATGGACTGTATAAAGTCAAACTTAAAACCAAGCAGACAAACTAAAACTAAAACAATGTTTGAAAATCTTTATCTTATAAAGACAGAAAACAAAGCTTAGAGCAATTGATAATTTATTTTAGGAAGTCTGGAAAGTTTAGAATTTGAGCAGGATAAATGTCTTCTTTCCACTGGCCATGGATCCCGTTGCAGCACAGCTGTTCTTTGTAAATACACTGTGCTTCATCAAATATGTTGAGCTTGTGAGTTGGTAAAACCTGATCAAGCTCCCCAGAGGCTCTTGATTTTTACCTTGCTTTCTTTAATTAGATTGTACAGAACAATATTGGCTATCGTCATTCCTCTTGGGTTGCAATTAATTTAATCCAAAGTATACTTCAGCCTTCAGTGGGCTTTTGATCTGGGAGTGTTGTTTTGTTCAGACTATCTCAAGCTCATTGATCTGAGGGGTACTGGGTAACACTGATAATGGAGGTTATTCTCTTCATTTAACCTTAAATACCTCATGGCTTTTGATGAAGTAGGTAAAATGGATACTAATCTATATTGTACTTTAAAAAAAAAAACCCACACCTTTATGAAGGCAAAATGTCTTTTGCATTAACTAACTTCAAATAAATATATTTTGTGTAAATTCTATTGAAAAAAATAGCTTTCAAAATTCCTTGTTGTGTCCCTTTAATACGAAGATGAGCACTTTAGACCCTGTGAATGCTAGGAGCAGCATTCAGGGCAGGGAGAGTAAAAATTTACTCAATGATCAATGAGCTGAGAGAGTCTCACTTGCAGGGAAATGTGGAATGTCTGCCACTGCCCATGCTTGTCACACCCTGACAAAAGTTCTGTCCTTAGTAACAACTACCTAGACACTGTCCCATGTCACATAATGGATAAAATTGTCCTTAGTTTAGAATTATATGTTATTCTATTACTAATAACGTATATCAATTATTCAGACAATTCTTGTTTTAAATTTGAACATCTATTTAGTAAACGCATGTAATTAGGGAAAGACCATGAAATTTTTATAATAATTTTTATGAAAATAAATCAGCTGTCACCTTGCACTGAAGATATAGATCTATGTAATACAAATGACTGAACGAAAGGAATATCAAAGAAGTCTAAAAGAAGTTTAGAAAAAACTTCGTCAATTTTTCAGTATGTGTTCATAGACATGCTAGACTGTCACATATGCTACCCAATTAACTTCATAAACACTGTTAAGGTTTCTGAATTCTTTTATTCATTTCTGAGAAAACTGTGGTTTGGAGTTGGTAACTGAAAGTCAGCACACTAATGTTAGAATCTGAATTTTAATGCACATCTGGGTCATGTCGAAGATTTTGCTTCTTACCTCCGAACACAAAAGAGGTGTTTAAGAAAATATGTTAATGCAATTTGTTAAAATATAAATGGCTTGGAGAAACTTTGAAAAACCATCTTGTTTAAATGTTAAAGGAAACAGAATCTAAAGTAAGTTACTCTGACTGACCACAATAAAAAAAATAAACTTATATGTGCATTTGAAAATACCAGGTGTTCTTACAATACACAAGACTTGAATGGCTCTTATAAACAAAACTAGTCACTTTTGTTTGCTGAAGATATAAAGTGAAATTGTCATGAACAACTATTAATATGCCTCTATGAATGGAAAGTATAAAACACACATGCACATGAAGCATTTATTTATGGTCTTACATACATGCATCCCTACATATAATGGACTTTTTAAATGAATGATGATTTATTCTACTTTGAAAGAAAATAGTATGCTGCATTTTAAAAGCTTTTTACCCTGAGAATGCAGGGTGCTTTGTTGGCCTTAAAGAACAAAAAGTGTTTCCCTGAGTAGAAGACAGTGTTCAAGGAAATTAGCTGTATTGCTGCCCTCCCACCCCGCCTCGCAAGACCAAATGAATGAAACAGGAATGCTTATTTAAACAATGATGCTTGAGAGGAAGACAGTAGGCTTGCTACTCTGAAGGGAGAGACACTGTGTAAAACTGTCTATTGTATCCAAGCAGGGCATGGGTTAAGTGTGCCTTTATCTCTGACTGTGTTAAAATGCAAAGCAATTTTTGTTTCTTATCAAAGTATCATTTCACTACTAGATTATTTTTTAAAGAGAGAGAATCACAAGTTCAGGAAGCATTACACAGAAACTAGAAATGTCAGCCTTTTGTTCCAGACCTCCTCCCTCACTGAAGAAAGAAATTGAAGAGGATATCAGAAAATGGAAGGATCTCAGAAAATGGAAGGATCTCCCATGTTCCTTGATAAGGAAGATCAACATAGTAAAAATGGCAATTCTACCAAAAGCAATATACAGATTCAATGCACTTCCCCTGAAAATCCCAACACAATTTTTTACAGACCCAGACAGAATAATACTCAATTTCATTTGGAATAACAGTATTGCCAAAGCAATTTTACTCAACAAAAGAACCTCAGGAGGCATCACCATCCCCGACTTCAAGTTATACTATAGAGCTACAGTAATGAAAACAGCCTGGTACTGGTATAAAAACAGACCTGTGAATCAATGGAATCATATTGTAGATCTGAACATTAACCCAAAAACTTATGAACACCTGATCTTTGACAAAGAGGTTCAAAATATTCAATGGAAAAAAGACAGGATCCTTAACAAATGGTATTGGTATAGCTGGATTGTTGTGTGTAGAAAAATGCACAGATACAAACCTATTACCCTGCACAAAACTCAAATACAAGTGGATCAAAGACCTCAACATAAACCCAGCCACACTGAACTTGATAGAAAAGATAGTGGGAAATACACTCCAACACAATGGCACAGGTGACCAATTCCTAAATATAAACCAATACCATAGACACTAAGAACAACAATCAATATGTAGGATCTCCTGAAACTGAGAAGCTTCTGTAAAGCCAAGGACACAGTAAATAAGACAAAATGACAGCCTACCGAATAGGATAAGATTTTCACCAACTCTACAATTGATGAAGGTCTGATCTCTAAATATCTAGAGAACTCAAGAAACTACAGTCCTGAAACTTCAATAACCCAATCAAAAAATGGGGTTCAGATCTAAAAAGGGAATTCTCAGCAGAAGAATTACAAATTGCCAAAAGGTACTTGAAAAAGTGCTGGACATCTTTAGCCATCAGAGAAATTCAAATCAAAACATCTTTGTGATACCATCTTACACCTGTAAGAATGGCTAAGATTAAAGACATAGATGACAGCCTATGCTGGACAGGTTGTGGAGCAAGGGGAACACTCCTTCATTGTTGGTGGGATTATATGCTTGTTAGCTACTCTGGAATACAGTATGATGGTTTCTTAGAAAAATGGGAATCAATCACCCCAAGGATTCAGCAATACCACTACTGGTCCTATACCCTAAAGATGCACATTCACATTCCAAATGCATTAGCTCAACTATGTTCATAGCAACATTAGTTGTAGTAACAAGGACATGGAAACCACCTAGATGCCCATTAATTGAGGAAGGGATTAACAAACTATAGTACACCTACACAATAGTGTACTACTCAGCAGTAAGAAAAAGATGTCCTAAAATTTGCAGGCAAATGGATGGATTTGGAGAATATCCTACTGAGTGAGGTATCACAAACTCAGAAAGATAAGCAGGGCATGTACTCACTCATTAGTGGACTCTAAACAAACAAACAAACAAAGAAAAAAAAAGCAAAGCATGCCCAAGCTGCAAACCACAACCACTGAACAGCTTAGGATCAGAAACACCCTGGACTGACACCTTGGAGCCCATTCCCTCCAGAGGAACACCCCAGTCTTGATGTTTGGATGAGGAAAGGAGATCTACCTGGAGTGGATGCTGAACTAAGCCACGGTGGGACCTTGGGACCTCCTGCCTTTTCTGGGGAGGAGATAAAGAGATGGGGAGAAGACAGAGGGACTAGGAGGAGCAGGAGGGGGAAGGGAGTTGAACAAGGGGATGCATGGATAAAAAAATGAGACTTTATTTATAATAAGTATAACCAAAAAAACCCCACATACAAACAGAAAATAAAGGTGACAGCAATGGTGAAGTCCTGCTCTGTGGATCACCTGTACATCCCAACTGTAGAGTTTTTTCTCAGCCTCACTGTTTGTCAAGGTGGCTTTCGTGCAAATGTGCTTCATGAGTTTCCATATTCCATACCAGTTTATCCAAACTTCATTAATGAAGGGTTATTAGCAACCTATGCAAATTAAAATCAAGATATCCCATTTTTGTCTGTTTTTGTTTTCAGAGGGGATCTTATTGGTAGCCTTTGCGGACTTGAGACTGTTATATATGCAAAGCTGTTCTCTCTCCCAGAACTCTGTCAGCTCCTCCCTATGGCAGAAATAGATGTAAGAGCATGCATTGCTACATGTAACTATATTTTTAAAAATTGTAACAATAAACTTTCCTAGGAAATTCAACCACTATTCGAGTTTTGAGTAGTGGATGTGTCATAGGCCCTATTTAAAAAACTGCCACAGAGATGTTTAATTTTTCATTTACTAGAGAAAATTAAACATGCAAGGAAGACTTTATTCTCAACAATTGATATTTAAAAGAAGAAGCCTGTAGATTTGAGTGTGAACTCACATCTAGGAAACAGAGAACCTTAAGAGCTGAAGTTGAGGAGACCAAAGGTCGTCTGTGTTTGTTAACTCTCATTCAGGGGAACAAGGAGTTTCTCCTCTCTTCAGGAATGAATTAGCTTTACAGCTTTGTGTAGTGATATATTATATATTTAATAAAATAGAGTCTGGCATATCAGAGGACAGAGTCACCCACAGCCAAGCCATGAAGGTCAGAGAGGTAACCCAAGACTTTAATTTCAGCACTGGGGAAGCACAGATCCTCTGGATCTCTGTGAGTTCAAGGCTGAACAGAGGCAAGTAATGGTAGCTCACACCCTTAATCCTAGCTCTAAGAAAATTGGCCAAAAAGTAAAATAGCTGAACAGGGAAAGAAAATTTTCTTTCCTTTGCCTGTGCACTCAGTCAGTCTAAGGACTCATGGAGATAGGACCTACCCCATTCAGCCTGAGGAATAGGCTGGTTGAGAATTGACTGTGGTTTGGTTCCTATTTCTGATATTTCAGCTTTTGACCAATAGGCTCTTGGTTTTATTATAATACTAAATAGAATTTGTTTGGCAACTTTGAGCAATAGAATACTCACAGAGGGGCTTCCAGATTATGGGAGATTCTTGAATAAATTTCAAATCTTGGATGCCAGGTCCTATAGTCAGAAATTTCTAGCCCTTCCTAACTCTGAGGTCTGGAGGCATAGTTCCAAATAATCACACAGTCTTATATTAACTACATGCTGTTTGGCCTATGGTTCAGGCATATTACTTGCTAACTCTTACTCTTAAACTAACTCATGATGAGCCAAGTGGCTTAGTACCTTTGCTCAGAGATTTCCATCTTCTTTCCTCTAACTCTGCCTGGCATCTCTGCTCTGTTCTTCCTCTTCCCAGAGTTTTCATAGTCAGGTAGTCCTGTCCACACTTCCTGTCTGCCTTCTGGCCAATCACCATTTTATTAAACCAATAGGAGTGGCAAATATTTTCAATATACAATGGCATAATCCCACTGCAAGTTCCAGAGGAAAGTCAGTCCATTATTATAATATTGAGAAGAGGCATTTGTCAAAATTTATATGTAAAAGAGGTAGAAAGATACTTTCTGATTTTGCCTTCAGAAACACAGATATTCTAAAATAGGGGAAGAGGCAGCTGATGTTGGGGTAAGCTGAGGGCAATATTAATGCCATCCTATCAAAGAATTATCATTGTCTGAGCTTTAACCTTCAGAGTTTAGCTACATACATATACCCAAAGAAAATTATTTACATTTTAAAAATATGTATTTTTCTTCTTCTTTTAAAACTACTATCCTTCTCTCATTGTATCTATGATTCATTACCATTAGCTTCTTTTGTATTCAATAAAAGTAACTTTTTACTGCATGTTACACTTGAAAAGAATTTAACATTGGACTTTGAAACTTACCTCATCAGTTTTATTTGCTCTAATTAAAACAGGATTAGTTGATATTCGCAAGTCATTTACAAAAACACATTTCCACATTTAAAGAAAACATCTAATTACAGAAGCAAGTGGAGACCCACAAGGTTCCAAATTTATCCTAATATTTTCTTTACGCCATCATTTTCAAAGCTACATTAATGAATGGTTATTAACACCATCTGTGAATAATATTCTGAGGCCCTCATTTAATTCTGCCTTTTAGATGTAGCCACAGAATTTTCTAGGAGACATGTAAGACTGGAAATAGAAGCAGAGAGAGAAAGAGAGAGAGGCATCAAGTATGATTCATACTTGATGCTTTTACATATCAGCTACATGTTATTCACAGGGTAGTGCAGGTGTGTTATTGTCCTGTCACAGATGAGGTAATTAAAATCAAACTTCTTAAGCAACCTAATCTAGCTCACTGATGAAGTAAATAAACAGTTAATAAGTATGTGCCTGTTCCTAATTTTTTGTCTATAATTCCTGTATATTCTTTATTATAAATAAGAAATAGGCACAGGAAGGGGCTTTGGAATAATTGTGGAAATTATATCCAATATTAGAATATAAATTTCCAGCTGGATTAAACATCATAAAAGTGCTGGCATTAGGTCAGGATGTAGCTCAGATAAAAGGGTGCTAGCCTAGCATCCTTGACACCTAAAACAGGCATGGTAGCAGGCTACAACAGTTCCTGTCCCAAAGGAAATAAATATATATAAATAAATCTTGGCAGGCTGGAGAGATGGCTCAAGTTTTAAAGGTTAGGATCATTACCAAAAATCAATCAATCAATCAATTAATCAGCCAGTCAATCAGTCTTGAGCCAACAATTGCTCAGTTGGTAAAGGTACCCATCCCATTTCAAACCCTGGAACCCAAACCATGGAAAGAAAGAGCTGACTCTTTCTTCTGACCTGTACAAGTATATATGACTTCCAATGACTGAATAAATTGAAGCATTTTATTACAGTATAGTATTCTTTAAAAAATTAAAATATTTTACTACAAGATAGTACAAGAAAGAGTATTGGTTTCTTTGTATGAGCTAGGCAAAATTGTCTTTTCTTTTTTTTTTTTTTTAACTTTATTTATTTATTTATTTATTTATTTATTTGCCTTGGTGTTTGCCTGGAACTGGAACTACAGACAGTTGTTAGCTGCCATGTGGGTGCTGGGAATCGAACCCGGGTCCTCTGGAAGAGCAGACGGTGCTCTTAACCGCTGAGCCATCTCTCCAGCCCAAAATTGTCTTTTCTATAAAGGATCAGGTTCCAAAATTTAAAAATCACAAAGTGTTGTAGTAAGTTTTCCCGGGCCATTTTGGGCCTGGAGGTTTGGAACCTGGTCTGCAGCGGCTTTTGTCCACACCAAAGAAATGGATCAGACACTTATATTACTTCATACTGTTTGGCCCATGTCTCAAGCACATTACTAGCTAGCTCTTCCATATTAATTCAACCCATTTCCATTAATCTACCTGCCACCTGGTCCAGCCCGTGGCTCACCTATATTTCTTACATGTCTGTCTTCTTCAGGGGCCAGATGGAGACTGACTAACTCCACCCTTCTCCTACCTGCCTGTCCTCTGATTCTCCACCCACTTCTATGGAGCTGTGCATAGGCCAAACCAGTCCTTTATTTACAGCATACAGAGAGCATTTCCACCACAACAAAGCCCTTCAATTCTCCAGTTAGCTTTGAAAAACAAAACAAAACAAAAACAAAAAACAGAAAGCACCTACATGAACACTCACACAGAAAGACAACTTCATTTAAAACCTTGAAATAGCAAAGTGTATGTGTGTTATCCTGTATGTATGCACATCTAGTGCATGAATGTGTGGTACCCACAAATGTCAGATGAAGGCACCAGGCTTCTTAGAATTGAAGTCACAGATAGTTGCAAGCTATTGGGTGAGTTTCTGTAATCTAACCTGGGTCTTCTACAAGAGCAAAAATTGCTTTTCACTGCTAAAGCATCTCTCTAGTAATTATTTTCCATGTAATATTTTCTTGCTTTATAATACCACAAAACAGATGAGTTCCAAAATAGCTTGGGTTTATTCTCACGTTAAGAAATGAAAAACTGATAAATAAAAGAGGGTGATATATATGTATAAAATGTGATGATGCACTTGTGATGTGATGATATGTATTCTATGTGATATATATATATATGTATAATCAAAAACACACACATACACACTGACTGCATTTCAAACATCTTTAGCCATACAAGGAAGTGGTATCTAAGAAGCCATCTTTGCCAGCCTTGTTCTTTCAATGTTCATTTATGACAACATCTATTTTCTTTTTCATTTCTGCAAGTGGATTAATAGTTTCTATGAGACACTGGGATGCTTTGTTTCTCATCACCTGTGTGATGTCTACATTCTAGCATATAGGGTGAAGTTATCTGTTAATGGTAAAAGGAATTTGATATAATTAAATATATGGATCAGACATTAATATAGTTTTAGATTTCTTAGTAGAATCTAATCTTATCAATGAAAAACTGAGAAATTAGGCAAAGAGAACATCAAAGACATTCTAAGTAGTTCTTGAGTTGGTGTGTTGCCAGCTCTGTGATTTGGGGGTGGGGAGATATCGACAGGAACCATAGACTTATCTGAAAGCATAGGAAGGGAATATGCAGTCTTGAGCAAAAAAAGAAAGGTTCTTGTTAGTAGCAGGTAAGACTCTAAGACCTCAGATCTAGAAGAGCCAACCCTGGGTCGCCTCTTAGCTGCTTACTCCTGGTCTCCAGAAAAATTACAAGTCTGTTGACCTTGGCTTTGGACTTTAATTCTCACATCCAAGAAGAGACAGAGACCTGGCAACCCCAAACTTGTAGCATTGTTTTTAGCTGCTCAATTTGTAGATTTTGGTTATGACAGTGAGAGAAAGCTAAATCACCACATTCACATGAATTTATGTGAGCAATAATTCACACGTTTATTTAATATACTGTTAATATTTCTTGAATTAGTTCATAATTGCTCTGCTAGGCAATTTTGCCTGTTTTTAATCTCTTCTTGGGTGAATTGCAATTTCCTGGAAGGTGGATTTTTCAGTCCTATTTACTCTCCTAGAGTACGCTATCAAATTTGTTGATACTTGGTTTTATCAGTTTTTTTTAAGACTGTGAAAGCCAGTTGATTTGACTTCTAACTTTGTATGTATATGAAAATGGTGTTAAATGTGAGTACTATTCCAATAAAAATTGTTACTGGATGAACAAACAATGATTAGCTTACTCAATATGCCATACTCTCCATGACTGTCCTACGAGAATGGCATGCCCACAATAGCTACATGCATGGTGTGCTGTCAATTCCTATGTTCAAGATAGGCCCCTGAAAACAAGTGTAGCCTCCTGGGACACATAGTCTTTAGCTTTTTGAAACAAGTAACCCTAATAATTCCTCACACAATCTAACTTAGAAACATGATTCTTGAGGGTCTCTGGAACTCATTCTGGTTCTGATTCTGACACTAACAAATTACATCCTACATAATTGAAAAGCAATTCATCACTGAATTGTTTGTTACATCTGCTGTCTTCCATAGAATGCTCACAAAATAAACAAAGCTGGAGTTTGAGAAAGGATGATGATAAATTCTGTCACTGCATTAGGTTTTAGGTGATGGATTCCTGTTAGATTTTGCTATGGATTCAACAAACTATAAAAGCATCCTTGTGTATTTTCTTTAGTCATGTGTTAATGCCAATTGAAGACACAAAATAGCAAGATGTGTCCTTCCACCTAAGTAAAAGAATCAGTACAATAACTAAGAAAAATGATGTTAAATAACAAAAATAATATTAAATCAACCTGGATTAAAAAATATATCAAAACTTAGAGCTGATGTAGATTCTATTAGTTAGTTAGTATGAGAAGTTGATGTATAAATTTTAGCTGCTATTATACAAATTACAGTATGTACATGGTAGGTAAATTAATATGAGTAAGGGCTAAATTAGTAAATATAATAAGTCCTTGTACTTTGTTCCACAAAATATACAAAAGGTAAATATCTTTCACTGTAAATTTTAATTACATTATTTTGTGTAATGGGGCATGCCCCATTGGGCATGTGTGCTGGGTCAGAGGATGACTTGGAGGATTTGGATCTCTCCATATGCTATTTAGGGCCTAGGGATGGAACTGAAATGATCTGACCTAAACCTTTATAAACTGAGCCATCTTTTCAGCTGTTAATCACTCATTTTTAACCTGGGTCTACCTTTCTGTATTTTCCACAAATTAAATGCTTTTGCATTACTTGGTGAATGAATATTAATTTTTCTATTTTTAGTTATAATTTTGTCTTTAATTCACAAAAATGATATTAGCTCTAAATTTTTCTAATCATGTTTTAATAAATATCTATTGACAAAATAATCTGCTAAGAATTATAAATTCTATCATAATTTTGTATGTTTCATCACATTCATTCTTTATCATTTCTTCCCTGATACCCCATTTCCCTTACTACCAACTTTGTGTTCTCTCTCTCTCTCTGCCTATCTATCTATTATCTATCTATCTATCTATCTATCTATCTATCTATCTTCCTATCATCTATCTATCATCATCTATCAGTCTATCTTCTATCAAGGCCAACCTGTCTGGCCAAATATTTTTGGATGTAGGACCTTCCCCTGGAGCATAGTTAACTTATCAGGGCTTACATTCTGGGCAAAAGCTGAATCTTTCTTACCCAGGAGCTATCAATTGTTAACAGCTTCTTTTTCAATAGGGATAGGATTCCTTTCTTCTACTCTTTCCATGCCAGAGTTTTCACTGAATTGTGTTTGAATGGAATAGAATAGGTGGTTTGAAAGGAATGGTTCCCCATAGGCTCATGTGTTTTAAAGTTTAGACATCAGGGAGTGGCACTTTTTGGGATGGATTAATTTGTGAGGACTTGTTAGAGGAAGTGTATCAGTAGGGGTAGGCTTTGGGGTTTCAGCATCCCAATCCAGGTCCAGTGGCTCTTTCTTCCTAGTGACTGCAAATCCAGATGTAGAACCTTTAGCTACTTTTTTCAGCACCATGCCTGCCTGCATGCTGCCATGCTTTCTGACATGATGATAATGAACTAAACCTCTAAAATGATAAGCAATTCCCAATGAGATGCTTTCTTCTATAAGATCTAGCTTGGTATGGTGTCTCTTCATAGTAATATAACACTAAGAAAATAAATCTTGCTCATTGGGTTACAACCACTGTTTCATGTGCACAGATGCCTTGATGTGTTCAGTTTACAGCAATGACCCCTGAACCTTTGTAGGAGTGCATATGATCACGTTAGAGCTTGATATTTTATGGTTTCTTTTTTTCATTGTTTTTGAAAATCAGTATCAGACATTATATAAAAAAGCAAAACATTCAGAATAGATAACAAAAAAAAACCATACAGTAATAAAACTTCTCTTTTCTCTAAAATACATGAAACATAAAAAATAAAATCTAAAGCTTCTCAAGCCAGGTTAGGCTCAGCTACAGATAAAGAAAGCACAGTAGGTTACAGCTAATACCCACGGATGCACTATGGCCACCACAAATTTCTGCTAAGCAACCCTTCTACAGTCAAACAAGAAGTATTGTTTTGTTTTGTATTGGTGTGTGTTTGTGTGTGTGTGTGTGTGTGTGTGTGTGTGTGTGTGTTTTAAGTCACTTTATTCATTCATTGTCTTTCAATGAAAAATGAATGTTTTTTTATTAAAGTCCATTATCTTTGGATTTTGGCCAGTGTGGGTCTCTGTTGACCATCACCTACTGTAAGTAAAAGCTTCTCTGATTATGGTTGAGCAGTAATTTTATCTACAGTTATAATAATAAGACATTAGGAGTTGATTAGTTCTGTATTCATTTAGCAAAATAATAGTGGGTTTTCTCCTAGAAACTGTGTCTTGTTTATTATTATGCTCTTGACACAATAATAGGAATTAGAATGGATTTATTTTGTACAGTGGTTTGTTAAAGCCAATCAAATAGTAATTGTTTATCTCCAAAACATTCATGCTACTTTTGTGGAAGTATGAATGTCTTGTCACATTAGTCATCATTATGAGATGCAAGGTTCCTAGCTGGGTAAGATTTATAATCAGTTTTTATTTCGGGCAGGCTACATAGCACCTTCTAGCAGGATAAAAGTTAGTCAATAGAGACTAAGTTTCCTGGTGAGTACCAACTTGATTTCCCTATGTTCTATGACTCAAGTGTGTAATGTCTTCAGTAATAGAGACTTACATTTATTTGATGGAGAATAACCAAGGGCTTTTGCAATATCCTGTAATGTTTGGGTTTTTTTGTTGACCCCACTGGCCAACAACTCCTAACTCTGTCATTAAAGCTTAGGCTCACATCAAAAATATATTTCTTTTAAGCTTGCCTTGTTTTCACTCCCTTTGGGGCAGTCAGTTTTGTACGATGCTTGAATTTTCCCACTTGAAGTTCATTTCTCAGTAGGAATTTGGGATTGCATTTTTGCATAATTACTTATGCTGTTTAATTATTGCTCTCTATGACCAAGCTTATTTTTACTCATCTGTTTAAAAAAAAAATCTCTTTGCCTTTGGTGTTTTGCATTGTTCCCTATTCTGCATTCATAAGTGCTTGCCTCTTTAGCAGTCATGCAGCTGATCACTTCTCAGGATTTAGTCATCATAAGATTTATGTTGCATCTTAATTCTACCAAGTGCTTTACACTGGGCTTTGGGAATGTTTGCTTCCCAGTAGAACCACTTCCTACTGGGAGCCCCGTTCTTAGACAATATTTTTGAGAAGTTGTACCTCTGAGAAGTGTTCACTGTTAAAATAAATTGATGCCCTTTTAAAGCATATACTCATTCTGTGTGACTAGATTAGTTACTATGGAAGTGATTTATTAACAGCCTGGCACTTTCCTTCATCATCTGTCCTGAAACATGCTTTCCCACATGTATTCACTCAGTACACACACACACACACACACACACACACTCACACACACACACACACACACACACGGATCTAGTGAGTGTTTTTCTATTTCCAACGCTAAACATAACCATTTCTCATCTCACTCAGGAATGTAATGTATTTAGACACAACATACAAGTAGCTTCTGAAATGTGGCTCCCTTTTGAAGTGAATTGCATCATTTACTAAGAGACAGATTTCCCAAAGAACTTATTTGTGGTTGTTCTGCCTATCAAACTCTAAGCCTAATCATGTAACCCTGCCTTCTGCTCTGATCTAAGCCCTGCTCCCAACCTTATACCTTCTGGATCTGAAGAAATTCTTCTTAGTTAGCTCAGGGAAAAAGCTGATAAATGGTGAAAGATGAACTCATGTTAATTAGCTTGCTTCCATGGTCCATTTTTGAGGTAGATACCAGTATCATTTACCTCTGCGTGTGGAAGCTTTGTATGTTGGATAACAGAGCTGCTCACAATCATCCCCTGACTCTGTGCACACATCCTGATTCCCATAAGTGTTTGCCACGTCAGTGCTCCTGAAACCCACTTTATGCAGTTAGCTTTCTGCGTCAAGTTCAAACAATGGCCTGGAAGAGATAACATGCTTGTCAATGGCTCTCATCAATAGAAAGGAGACAGTCAAATGTGTATGAATAAATATACACACAGCACAATAGGCTGCTTGACCAGCATAACATTATCATTTTTTTTATTTTTTCTTACATTTTATTACCAAAATTGAACCCATTGAAAAATAATCACAGTGATTCATCATCCATCAGGTAATAAACAGTGTTTTTTTTTTTTCCAATTTTGGGTTATAATGAATGGCGGAGCTATGAAATTTTACATGCTGTTGTCCATGTCAGTATTAATTTGCACTTCTTGTGGATATAGACAGAAGAATAGATTTACTGAGTGAAGTTGCAACAATCCTTAACAATTTAAAATTTTCCAATTTTCCAAAACTGAAAGTACAAATATATATCCTACCAACAATGTATGAGGAGGGATCCTGTGTCTTTCTGCTCTAACTAGCATATATTACCTTATCATCATGAACACAGATAAATTCCTGGGTGTGAAACTGAAGTTTATAGTAGCTTTAATTTGCATTTCCTACATGGTTGAGTTGGGGATAATTTGAATGTATTTATTTACTATTCTTATATTTTCTTTGGAGAAATGTTTATCATCCCTGGATAGGTGAGATACCATAGTAAGTAAAACACTAGCTATGCAAACCTGATGGCGTGTATTTGGTTCCTGTAACTCGTGGAAAGGGAGAGAACCAACTATAGAAAGTTATCCTCTGACGTCCACATGTGTGCCATGGCAGGTAAGACTCCATACAGCTACCACACATACACACATAATAACACACTTAAAACATGAGTAATGCTAATGAACTTGGTTATCCAAAAAATACATGAAGTTAAGAGTGAGCCATGCTAGTATATAGGAGAGTAAGAGAAGGAACTGGGAGATAGATATAATCACATCTCATTGCATATATGTATCAAATTCTCAAAAATAAAAGTTATAATTAAAAGCAGTGGTCATCTTTATTATGAAGTAGTGTACTACTTATGAATTATAAGAGTTCTTTATGAATTCTAGAAATAAATTTCTTATCTAAGATAGGTTACTTGTATTTCCCAATATATACATTCTTCGGGTTCTAGGTCGTTTTCTTTTCTCCCAATGAGTCCCTTCAGGACTCCAGACCTGTATATGTATCAATCATAATTAGATCACTGAACCAGAACTCCAAGTGCTGAGAGATGTGTTTAAGATAAAAATAGGAATCATCTTATTGACAGTCTACCTATAATGTTGTAGAAGGTTTCCAGGCCCGTTTGGGCCAGAAATTTGGACCTGGCCCAAAGCAGCTTTTTCCACCCAAAGAAATGAATCAGATGCTTATGTTAATTTCATACTGTTTGGCCCTTGTCTCAAGCACATTACTAGCTAGCTCTTTCATCTTAATTCAACCCATTTCTCGTATTCTATCTGTCATGTGGCCCAGCCCATGGCTCACCTGGATTCCTTACATGTCTCTTCTTCGGGGATCATTTTAATAGTAACTTCAGTCATTAGAGTTCACTTTAGAAATGCAGAGAAGAGTAACTACTGGACATTAAATACTTCAAATGCAAGGCTTTTTGATCAGTTATAACATGCTTAACTACATGTTGCCCGACAAAAAAAGTAGTTACCATTTGTTTAACCAAGAGCACATTCAATAGACATTTTGTTTCTGACAAAGATGTTATTTAATGCTACTTATTTAACAGTGAGTCACTCATTATTGTGATGTATAGACAAGGAAATCAAGTACAGCCAATAATAATAATGATGTTCAAATAATAGTCTTATTTCCAAATAACTGTTAAACATTGAAATCATAATTTTATATATTTTCCCTGGACATAGCAACTATCAAATTTAATGATACACTCAATAAGTTCCCAGCTTGGTTATTTAATCACATTTTTCCATGGATGAGTATTCCAGTAAGAGATTATTGAGACAATCATTAGATGTTGGCTATAAAAACTCAAGCAAGATCATCACAAAAAATAAACTGACTAAACTGTTTCATATGGAAGTAGGGTATGTGGGAGCAATTTGATTTTCATCAGGAAAAAGAATTCTACATCACACAATTTCAAGTCCAAGAGAATAGAATTATTGATTGAATTCAAGTTCAGATACTTAACATCTTAAAATACCAATGAGGATCACTTTGTAGCATGGAAATTGGAGTTCCTTAATATATAGGAAACATTGATTTCTAGAAATGAGAATTTTGAGATTAGTAAATGACATTTTGCTTGGCAATTCAGACTTGATAATATAACTTGTGGACATGTATATTATAATATACATATGATTTTTTCATACAACTAAGTCATTCTCATAAAAGTGGATAATCCAATATAAAAGGGAAAAAATGGCCCCAAAAAAGTCCTGGATCAATCAAACACATTCTACTTTATGCTAACAAAATGCAAAATAACTTCATTACATGTCACTATGCACAGCATAAAATGACTAATTCATGCTTATCACATAAGTGACAGCAAACGCTGCTGGAAATCTTTCCCGAAGTGAACATGAGAGACACAGGCTAAGCTTATGGCTCCTCAGTTTGCCCAATGACATTAACACACATATCCATGTTTGGTTTCACAGACAGTGCTTTGTTGCCGGCAGTCTCAAACATAAATCAAAACTAGAGCACCATGAATGTGCATCAACCAAAAAATACGTGAATGGAGAAGTGATGTCAGTCAGCACTTTCCAATAAATATTGACCTCTCATTTCAGCTCAACGAAAGAGCCTATCAACCTTCAGAATTTTGGATAATCATCTTTACTTAAAACCATATTAAGTTAAAAAGGAAAGTATATCTATAATGTAGAGGTTACAGCGGTGGTACATGAGGAGATGGAGGTGGTGACAGGGAAGGAGCATTTCGGGGAATGTAGAATGGCTTGTTTTGTCTCTTCCACTTTATTCCCTTTGAAAATCATTATTCATCTGACTCACATTTGTGATGTGTACATGTGGCTTTCCTTGTGTTCTGCATCTAAGAAAGTACCATTGACATCATCAAAGAGGATTATATGTCATCTGAGAGTAGTTACAATGATAGCGCTATCTATCTTTACTTCACAGCAGCAGTGCTGTATCCTTAGAGCAGAGTTTCCATACAGAGACATAGACATTTTGATTGTTATGGACTACTTTTGTATTTTAATGTATTATCGAATCATAAACAAGAATAAAAAGCATTCAAGCTAACGCCACATATCTACAAGCCAGAATCAGTATTCTAATCCCAGATTTGCTGCTTATATTTCATGGATTCCTTTAACTAGGCTTTTAAGGTAATAAAATATCAATTATGTGAAATGGAAAATAAACAAAAAATAAATAGCATGCTTTTTACTGAATGGGTAACTGAAACAGATTTTATTAGAGATGGCATCTACTAGTACAAGATGACTGGAATAAAATTCTACTGTCAATTATCCATTACTGAAAGTGAAGTATTTTATAACTTCCTTAAGCACATACCCTTAATGAAAATATTTCTGCTATGGCTTTGCTGCTTCTTTATTCTAATACTAAATGATGCATTCAGAACTAAATTTCAACTTGAGTGCTTTTTTTTTCAAAATATATTTAAAAATTTTACTGTGTAGCAATCTTATTTGTATTTCCACCCTTGATAAGCCATGCTTATGATTCTTATCCTCTGTATAGTTATTGTTAACTCTTCCACATTTTAAATTCTTTTTACTGTTCTTTTTTTTTCTTGATAAACACAAAATAAAGAAGGGAAAAAAAATTTACTGTCACTATTGTTTGCAAGTTTCATGCAGTTCACTTCTCTGTAGTATACATTATGCATGCTTTAGTCAGTAAATACAAAGTCATATCACAGTACAGCAAAGCACATATAAAGTGTTTGCTTAATTTAGAAACTGAAATTTTCTCACTCAGTTGTTTATGGTCAGCAGGAGTATCAATTTATTACTTTTAGTAAAGCTCTTCAGCCCTTAAAAAAATGAAGGACCTGAAGGAATGGTGGAAATCTCTGGTCCTCAGTATTGCCATTTCTTAAGACTTGGATGTCAGTTCTAAATCACTTGGTGCCTATGATCTTCCTTAAAAGCCCTTACCACTGAAATCTGCAATAAACATTAGCTCATGTAATTTTTCAAAACTTCTATGTAAATTATCAAATCTTTGAGAAATAAGAAATGATCAGAGTTAAAAAGCATAGAATTAAAAATCTCAAGAATCTCTTCAGGTTTTATTGCCTTTTCTCTACAGTAACAAGATAAATTAGCATAGGTTTTTAGACTACTTTTAAAACCCATTTGAACCATTACATTAAAAATACATATATAAATTGGAAAGAAAATCTTATAATTGTGTTAGGAGTTTTAAACTCATACTTTATTATTCATTCCTTTTGTTGTTTGATTCATCTTTTTGAGACTATAGAAGTCAGATCACAAGTATCTACTCTACCCTTGAAATGTAATTTGTTACTTCCATTTACTTTATATTGTTTCATACAAACAGAATGTACAGACTAAATATTACATATATGCATGTGATTGTCATTATATGTGTTAATTACTTCTTCATATCTTTATTTTCAATGCACTGACATGATTGACAGCATATAATTTTGCCTCTAAATTACACACTGCAGGATTTGGAAGCCAAACATTTAATTTGATTTTACAATAATGCATATGTCCAGCCAGTCATAAAACAGCTAGTGGAGAACCACACAAAAATATCTCAGAACTGTAACTGATGGTATAATGTTCAACTACAAATATTTCAGCATGGTTGGCTTTGTGTAATTTAAATCACTCATGTAATTATTGTAAGTAGTTTTATTAGACAGACACATTTGTCTCCACAGATCTTCCTCACCTTATTTTATTTGCAGAAAACTTTCCCACATTAGTATAAAATTTCAATGAATACTACTAATAATATTTTTATTACTGGATGTCTCTTTTTCTCACTTCTTTCTGCTTGTGTGTGTGATCATCTGTGTTTCTGTACCTATGTAATTGTGCGTGAGTAAATATACACATATGTAATTGTTTGTGTATGCATGTATAAATTATATGTCTGTAGTGCTTGGTGTGTGCTCTCATGTATCCAAGAGAGAGCCAACAGGTGATATTGTGTCTTTCATCGAACCCGAGGCTTACTGTTGTAGCTATGTTCCATAGTCAGTGGGTTCCAGGGATCTGCTTGTCCTTCCTTCATAATGCTGGGATAATAGGCATACATAATCATATTGTGCTATTACAAAGGTGCTGGACTTCAAACTTTGGTCCTCATACTTACACAGCCAGTGACATTACTTTTCACGTTTTAACTAAAGTTGTACTATGTAACCAGTGACAGAGGCACATGTCTGTAAATTTCTAAAAGCTAATATGAAAATCATCCATTTACATCCATCACTTTTATAATAAAACTTTGAAATAAATTCAAGCAGTGAATGTGGGAATAAAATTACTTTATTACAACTACTTTACTTAACTAAAATCATTTTAAAGGAGATAACATTCATAATCATGAAAAGACTTGTGAATATGATATTGTCTCTGCCACTCCTGAAGACACACACAGAGTCCCATTGTTTCTACTTAAACAGATTGCGTCTTAAAGTGGAAGAAGCACATTTTTTTTTTTTTTTTTTGTCATTTAACAATAGGTAATTGCTTTAAACTTCCTGGCAAGATTTTAAAAGCAAGAAAAACAAAACACATGAAAGACCAGGCGGGGCTGGCAGGTTGGCTTAGTAGTTAAAGGGGCTAGCTGCAAAGCCTGAAGACTTGAGTCTGATCCCATAGACTACATGGTAGCAGGAAAGAACTGACTTTACTAAGTAGTCCTTTGACCTCCAAATACCAGTGGCATTTGGGGGGGGGGCAGTTGTGAATGGAAACCCAAATCACTAAAACTAGGTCAGCTTTAAGTGTTAGAAATTCTATCATGGGAATTCAAACAAAGGAAATGAAATCAAGGAGATGTCAACCTTTCTTGTGATATTATCATTATTTATATTCATCAAGAAATGAAATTAATATAATTGTCCATCAGAGATTAAGTAGATTTTTAAAATGTACTATGCATATACAATTAACTATTATATAATTTTTTAAAAGGCAATTCTGTCACCAGAGACAATGTTTGGAGACAAAATATATTGTTAAGTAAAAAGTAAGCAATCAGGAAGTTGCAAGTAATTGTTTACACATAAATATATCTATTATAATATTAAAAGCAATAAAACAGTAGTTAATGGAGACTAAAGAAAGGATAAATGATGTTCAGTATGTGACAGAAGCCCACTTTTAAATAGGAGATCTAAATTTTAGTGTTTTGTTGCATTTTAGAGAGATGCCACTTAATAATGTAATACATACTTCTAAACAGAGTATATTGAACATTCCTACTAGAGAGAGAAGTCAAATGAATGAAGTAAAAGCTATTCTTAGTATTAATGGATTAATTTCAACTTGTGTGCATTTATTGCAACATCATGTATAAGAATGGGGTTCAGAACTAAAAAGGAAATTCTAAGCAGAGAATTATAAATGGCTGAAAGACACTTGAAAAAGTGCTCGGCATTTTTAGCCATCAGAGAAATGCAAATCAAAACAACTTTGAGATACTACCTTACACCTGCCAGATTGGCCAAGATAAAAGACATAGATGACAGCCTATGCTGGAGAGGTTGTGGAGCAAGGAGAACAATCCTCCATTGTTGGTGGGAGTGTAAACTAGTTCAGCCACTCTGGAATGCAGTATGGTGGTTTCTCAGAAAACTGGGAATCAACCTCCCCAAGGATCCAGCAATACCACTTCTGGGCATATACCATAAAGATACATATTTGCACTCCAAATGCATTAGCTCAACTATGTTCACAGCAGCATTATTCATAATATCAAGAACCTGGAAGCAACCTAGATGCCCCTCAACTGAAGAATGGATTAACAAACTGAGGTACATCTACACAGTGGAGTTCTACTCAGCGGCAAGAAAAATGATATCCTAAAATTTGCAGGCAAATGGATGGATCTGGAGAATATCTTCCTGATCGAGGTATCACAAACTCAGAAAGATAAGCAGGGGATGTACTCACTCATTAGTGGACTTTAAACAACAGCTAAGAATGTCCAAGCTGCAAACCACAATGACTGTACAGCTTGGGATCTCAAACACTTTGGACTGACTGACAACTTGGAGCCCATTCCCTCCAGAGGAACACCTGACCCAGTCTTGATGTTGGGATGAGGAAAGTGGGTCTGCCTGGAGTGGATGGCCAATTAAGCCACCTTAGGACCTTGGGACCTCCTGTCCTTGCTGGTGAGGAGATAAAGTGATGGGGAGAAGAGTGAGTGACAGGGAGGGATGGGAGGAGGAAGGTAGTCTGAACAAGGGGATACATGGATAAAAACTATGACTGTATTCATAAAAAATAAATAAAAATACAAAAGAAAGGGTTATATGATCTTATGATTTCTTTAAATTAAGAAATAAAGTAAAATACATCATATATGTAATTAACTCTATAAGATAAAATATGTATGTGTAAATGTATGTACATATGATGAAAGATGAAAAGATTTGTCAATGAAATAGTAAATTAAAATTAAAAATATAAAATGCATTCAGACAAAAATAATATACTTGTTTTAACTTCCTGATTTATAATATGGTACCCAATAATAGCATTTCTTATTATAAATAAAATTATAATATTTTATTATTAATAAAAATAATTTAAACTTATTAAAAAATAGTAAGATTTTTATTATAGGTGTTCATTAGCTTTTGACCAAATTAAAAATGTTCTAACCTATAAAGAGTTTGTTCTATGTTAATGTTGGCATCATGCAAAATATTTTTCCTGATTTTAGCAAAAGTAATCTAGAAACAAAGGGATAATGATTAACTTCATGGAAATAAAGCAATATACTTCTGTTGTAATTGAATGAAAACTAAAAATGTAAATTAGAAATGTTTTGAATTCAATAATAATGCCAATATGGCATTTGGAAAATTTAGGGATTATATGCTTACAATAATTCCACTTTGTGGTTTAATTAAATAAAAAGCTTTGTCCAAAATGCAAGAAAATATTCATGTTTGTATATTTTACCAAAGTTGAATTTTCAGCTCTCTCCCATGAGTCCATAAGGACACAATAAATAAAATTCATTCTTAAATACTTAGACTCATATTAATATATAGAAATTCATGTGTATATGTACCTATCAAAATCTTAATTTTTTAAGTAGCTGTTTTTACTCTATTTACTACAGAAAATTCAGAGTTCAGTGTACAGAAATCAATGAGTGTTTAGAACAAACACATTGGCATATCATTATTCTCCCCAGCTATCACCAATTCTATATAACAGGGTTTATATCCCTCATAGCTCACTGTGCTTCCTGAAGCCTGTCAGTTATCTCTACTAACTGAAGAATTACCACTAATTCAAAAAACCTTCCCTCTAATGTTACCCTTTGATCTTTCCATGGCATAGTGGCTGAAGCTCTCTTAAAATACTGAAACCAGAATGAAAATCACAGTGTCAGTCAAAGGCACAGGATAAATATAAGGCACAATGCTTTCTGGATGCATGGAACTAGTTATACATATGAACTCAGAGTATAACATGTATGAACTGCATAGAAGAACAAGCCACAGCAAAATACCAGCAAAAAGTTGGAGTTGGGGGTGATCATGAAGATTCACCCAGTGCTAAGGAGCTGCTAGCAACTGAAAGTTTTAGAGAGTGGGGGTTTCCTCTACAAGTGTAGTCCCTAATTACTCTTCTGTTCTCCAGTAGAAGGTCATGCATCCAATAACATATCAATGCACAAATAGAACTTAGATTTTTTTAAAAGAGGGCATAAGTTGGGTGTGTGAAGAAGGGATGGGTTGTATCAGGGTGGAATGAAAAAGTTGTTAAATATGATCAAAATACATTGTATGAAACTCTCAAATAACCATCTTTATATTTACTTATTTATTATTTAACAACAAAGTACTATCACAGTCCCCAAACTCTTAGAAAGAAATGGCACTAGTATCACATTATACTTGTTAAAAAAAAAAAGTCTTCCAGGTTTATCAATGATGTATGTGGAGATTACAGTCTTTCTGCAGCTCTGAAGGATGTGTTGTTACAAAGGATGTGTGTGGATATCTACAAGTCATCTCCTTCCTATAGACGGTATAATGGAGAAAACAAA
Organism: Sigmodon hispidus; assembly: GCA_004025045.1. Lineage (NCBI taxonomy): Eukaryota > Metazoa > Chordata > Mammalia > Rodentia > Cricetidae > Sigmodon > Sigmodon hispidus. Next base: position 6,443 of record PVIH01017948.1, on the reverse strand, counting down.
ACAAAAATTTCTTTTGTTTTCTCTATATATCACATTTCCCCAGGATTGTAAAATAATGTCCATCACCATGAAACAAGAATATCAATCTTTAAAAGTAAATATGTAACATAATCACATCTAAATTCAAATTATATTTAAGTTGAATATTTTAAAATAGTATGTGACAGGCACTGTTTGGTAATTGTGGCTCTGTTGTCTGTTGTACCCTGTTAGGGATACAGCTAAGCATCATGAGTATTTTGTAGGAAATTGATCATAAAATTTTATTCAATGACTTACCACTGCTACTGCCTAGAACCCTGGAAGAGTCTTCACCATGAGGATGAAGATAATCGCTACATATCTTGCATTAATTAAGATTGTTTTGAGATTAATAGAATTGTCAAATTTAAGGAGCCATCGCCTTGATTATGGTAAAATAAAAGGTACAAAAATAAGCTTGGCAGCAGTGAATATTGTTATTTTGAGATTGTCATTAAAAACATGGGATTTGAGGAAAGTTTGAGAAGCATAATTATTGCCAAAGGCCAGATGGGAAATGAGTAAAAGGAAATGTGTAAAATCTAATATATTTCAGAGCATTGTTTGTATGTGAGATTGTGTGTGTGTGAGTGCATGTGTAGGGTATGTCTGTGTGTAAGGTGTTTTTATTTGCCATACACACTTAGATGTGACTTTTGAAGTTGTAGTTCCTTAAGTCTCAAATAACCTAATTTTGTAAACCCATCTTCAAAGTCTTAAGAATTATGCCTGATGCTGCTTTTATTGATTTTCTCTTATTGTTGTCCTGATTTATTGTTGCAGATTTAGATCATGTTATATTCCTTTAAGCAGCATTGTCTACAGATCTAGATGTACATTGCCACTTATGATTCTCCTGCTGGAGATACTATAAAGCAAAATTCAGAATTTCATGCATTCACAGTACAAAATTTTACCCAGTGAAACACTTTTGCAGGTGAAGAGATTTTTTTTCAATGTAATAAACTTGAATACTTATTTGTGAAACATATATAACCATAGACACACTACTGGAACTATGATAATTTTGAAGTAAATTCTATGTGTATGATGATCCATCCTATTGGATTTTTGGGTTTTGTTTGTGTGTGTGCGTCTGTATGTGTGTGTGTGTATGTGACTGAGTTGTCTTGGGTTTAGGTCATTTATTTTTATTTATTTATATTTTAACTAGACATTTTTTATTTAAAAGGTTTTTCCATATATATCCTTCCCTCCTCTCATTTACTCCCAGTCTTCCCTCAGCCTTCCCCTGCCTTATCTCCCCATCCATTCCCCAAGGAGGGCAAGGAGTCTCAAGGTGAATCACTTCAGTCTGGCATATCCAGTTGAGGTAGGCTCAATTCCCTACTCCCAGTATTAAGGTTGGTTTAGGTGTTCCTTTGTAGGGAATGAGCTCCAAGATGTCTGTTCATATATCAAGAACATAGTCTGGTCCTACTGCAAGAGGCTCCACAAACTGCCCACATCATTTGACAGTTGGCTACCTTTAGAGGGTTTAGCTCCTTTCCATGAAGGTTAGTAGTTGTTTCTTATTCAGTGATCTCCCAATTGCTTGAGTCAGCCATCTCTGTGGGTCTTTTCCTCATGATCTTTATACTTTTGCCCATCCCCCCACTTTGGACCAGGAACCAACCTGGTGCTTAGCTATGAATCACTGCTTCTGCCTCTATTCATTGCTGGATGAAGGTTCTATAATGACACTTAGAATGGTCATTTATTTGATTATAGGGGAAGTCTTGTTTATGCATCCCCTCTACTATTGCTTAGAAACTTAGCCAGGGATGTCTTGTGGGGTTTGTTTAGCACCAGGTTTCTTCCTAACTGCACAGTGGCTCCTTCTATCAAGATATCTATTTATTTTCTCTTCCTCTTTGTTGTTCCTTTCACTCAACCATCTTCAAATTGGTAGATTTGGAGAATATCATCCTAAGTAAGGTAACAGGCCCAGAAATATAGACATGGTATGTATTCATCCATATCATAAATACCATTCATCCATCATAAGTATATTTTAGACATAAAGCAAATAATATTCAGGCTGCAAACCACAACTCCTGAATAGCTTAGTAGCAGAAAGAACTTAAGAGAGACATCCGTGGATCCCCTGGGAAGGGGAAATAAAGAACATTTCCTGAGTAAATTGTGATCATAACAGGGAGCAAGCAAGGAGAGATGGGAACAAATCATGGTACAGATTTTTAAATATAAATTCATAATATTGGGGAGATAGCTAAGAAATTCCTGAGATAAAAATTAAAAATAGCAATAATGCTTTCACAAGAAATGAAATTATGTAACACAGAGCCACACTGAATACTAATTGAATATATCATTTCTTCTGTTCCTGCCAGATATATTTTCATTTTTCATACACTATACTCTTTTTTAAATACCTAAAATATTTTACATCCAACATCATATTGCATTAACTATACCAATAAAATGAACATAATGTTAAAGCTGGTTTTGTTATGTTCTTTATGAATGTTAATCTAGTTGTTACTGTGTGAAAGTCGTGGATATGCATTTTATGCATTATATACCTGGAGTCAAACACGCTACATCTTCTGTGTAATCTTCATCCAGAAAAATTTTTATAGATGCTACAGGAGTCTCTCAAGGAGAACTTTCCTTTTGTGTAAACCCCACTCTGTTATTGTGCTTCTAGTTGTTTGTTTGTTTGTTTTGTTGTATTCATTCGTTTGTTTTTCTACTAGTGTCTGTTTCTCTTAGAAACAAAACAAGCATAACACTTTGATGGCTACTATTTTAGAAACCATGAGACATTAAAAACACAATGTCAGTGCAGGGAAGATAGATGAAGAAATGAAGGGATATTTCTTCCTGGGAATCCTTCACTTTCACACAGTAATAATTCAATTCTCCAGAGCAACCAAAGCTTATTTCATACACCTGAGTAGATCCTGCTTTCTAATAAAGCAGGAGATTTATTTCAAATTTTACTGTGGATTATGGAAATATTTGTCCTAAGCTTAAGAGTACACATACTTGGATTTTTAAAAAAATAAATTTATGCATTTACTTATTTTGTAACCTAGACACAATCTCACCACCTTTCTCAATTTTTCCTACCCACCCTCTCTCTGTTACCACCCCATAGTCCACTCTGCCACTTTTGTTTAGGAAACGGTAGGTCTCCGATAAGTATCAACAAAACATGGCATATCATGTTGCATTAAGACTAAGCACCTCTCTATTTATTAAGAGCAAGACAACCCAGTATGAGAAATATGGTGCTAAAAGGCTGTAAAAGATTGGATGCAGGCCCTGCTCTCACTGTTAGGGGTCTCATGAGGAGACTAAGTTACACAAGTGTAAGATATATGCGGAGGGAGGGCCTATGTTGGTCCCATGCAGGCTCCTTGTTGTCAATTCAGTCATTATGAGCCCCTATGTTCTCAGGTTAGTTGATTCTGTGAGTTTTCTTGTAATTTTCTTGATATAACCGACTCCCACAATCCTTTTTGTCCCAGTTCTGCAGGCTGTCCCCAGGTTCCACCTGATGTTAGATATGAGTCTTCATCTTTCTCTATCAGTTGCTGGATAAAGCCTCTATGGTGACAACTGGGCTAGGTCCTTTTACTGAAAATAGATTTTTACAAATCACATAATATGTCCTAACTATGGTTTCCTCTCTCCCAATTTCTTCCAGTTCCTCCCCACCTCGCCTCCCATCTGGATTCACCCCTTTTAGTCTTTAGTCTTCTCATTGGAAAACAAACAGGCCTGTGATGGTGGCAGTTGCAGACACCTCAATAGATGTAACCCATATCCATATCCAGTACTGGAAGCTTCATTTGGTGACAGAGCTGTTCAGGTGAGGCTCCTTGTCCCCCATTATTTGGTGATTTCATTTAGATTCCCTAAAATATACACATAGATGAAGGCAAAGTCTATATCTTATTAGGGTTTCCAAGCAAACCCTCAATGGCCCTTAATTTTAGCTGTCTTTCTCCATGTTTCTTCCCTTGTCCTTATATTCTTTCTCTCCCCCTACTTGATCATCCCATCCTAGTCCACAGCATCCATCTTTAGCTGTCTGGTCTAGTTCCTTTTTCTGAGAGCTCTATCTGCTGCCCCCAGTCCTTTGTTCTGTATTTAATCTCTGTGGTTCTGTGGATGACACCTTGGTTCCAAGGACTTTATTTTATAAATAAAAAATACTTATTAGGAAATTTTGCTATTCCATACTAAAATATGTCTACACTGTATTTTAGTTTCTCTTTCTCTGATTTATTTCTCATTTTCCTAAGGCTCATTATGAGAAATGGGTTACTTCTTTTAGAACTGGTGGCTAGTAGCATAAACCTACTGATCACCACTCTAGACATTAAAGTTATTGAAATGCTGTAGATTACCTTCCTGGACTTGACAATAAGATTCTGTTGGTCAAGACTCATACACTTGAATCATAGACATGGAGAAATGAAGCTGTTACTGATCTGGTAACTTTCATAGATCTGGTAGGTGCTATGCACACGACCAGCAGAGAATAGTTATCATCAATGTTACTTAACTTAAGCTAGATGAACTAGGTAAAACTTTTCTGGAAAGATGTGCCTACTGCTACAGTGATAGCACAACTATTATAAGCCTGTGACTAGATAGGTCTTATGCTTCAAATGAACATCTACTATATCACAATAGTGATAATTTTCCTGCATAGACCTACTAGTAAATGACTCCTAATGACTTTTTTTAAATATCTATAAATTAGTGCTTTAATCAATCCTTAGAGAATATTTTTCTGGAGTAGATGGTGCTTAAAACAGACCCATGATTCCACTGGTCAAGGTGTTCAGCCCTATGTGAGTTATTTAAATTAGGTGCATAAAGCCTGTGTGATTTCTCATAAGAATATGGGATTGGATATCTGTGTTTGAAAGGTTTAGCAGCAACTGAAATGTCACTAAAGAACTAAGTGTAAGTAAATTTTATCACAGGAGGGTGTATTACAGAAGACAACAATCATCAGAAACATTTAATGAAATCAGTAACAAACAATAGTATTGTTATCACGGTAAAAACCCGCCGTAAGATATGTTTTAAATGGGGTTTATTTTGTGAAAATCACTTACAAAACAGAGAAGGTTTTAAGAGAAAATGAAGGGATAAGGTTGCAGCGCGCCAGAGTGTTTCTAAGGAAAACTCCTTATTCCCACGCCGCACGTCTGAACTCCCACGCTGCTGGCCCGAACTGCACACCCCAGAAGCCGCGTCATCAGTCCAAAAACCCACGCAACTGGTCGGGAACTCTCGCGAAAGAATGCCAGCTTCCTGTCCTGGTCCTCTCCCTCAGAGGTCTACTTCTGGAATCCTTTCCGTTAACCATGCCCCGCTCGTCTCCAGTCCTCTGACGCAATCATTCACATGTATAGTTTCTAATTTCCCACTACATCTCCCCATTTTGTCTAACCAGGAAGGTTCTAAACTAGGCATAAAACTACATACTATAGGGATCATCATAAGACAGTGTCTGGGAAAGAGAAGGTACTAACATAAGTGAAGTCAAACTACTGCTAACAAACAACAATTACAAAGTACAATTTAATATCTAAAATGTTGATACGAGAAAATGCACAGGGATTGCTTTAAGGCTGTTTATCTTAAACAATATAGTTCTAACACTTGAGTGTCTTTGCTGAAATGTGAAGTAATAACCACCTCAGCTATCTAATCTTCAACACCGTCAAGACCTGCGAAGGAAAATATATACCTAAAGTTGGAAGCATGAAGTAACTTCCAGAATTTAGGAGAAGACAATGACAGTTAACTACCTGGACAGTCATCCACCACTTCTCTGTATAACAGGAGCATCCATCCTTGTGGCTACTGGCCTAGGATATCTGACAAGTCTCCATAGAAGCAGGGTATTTTTTGGTAGGACTGTCTTATACTGGCTAGGCAGGCTTCGACAGTCTCTATCCCTCATTGTGCAGGTCCATTTCGGAGAGTGAGCACACTGGCAGCAGTAGGGGCAAGTGCAGTCCTTTTGTCCCTCAGGCCATTATTCGCCAAACAAGACAATCTCTTTGCAAGATGTCTGTGATGCTCAACATCACCTTGAGAAAGGAACGGTGATGCCAGGAGTTGTCATGTCTCTCTAGGCCAAATTTGAGATAACAAAATCTTGAATGCCATATTCTCTCAGTCTATGAAGTGGTTGAAGACACCTATCTATTGGGTGCATTCTGACGTTTTTCTGAAAAGCCTGAGTATCCTGACTGTTAGGTGATAAATCTGAGTAACCATAATCTGCAATCCCAATCAACCAAGAAAGTGAGGCTAACATTGTAAAAATAGGCATTCCAAAATGAGTGTACAGCTCCTCCAAATAATTTCAAGTATAACAATCTTAGGAAAATTGACCAAAATACACATTTTTTATCAAATGACAA